>VHZZ01012620.1:10647-26164 GCA_009801015.1 Silene noctiflora | reverse complement strand
CAAAGTAGCCAAAACGGAGGAGAATAGTAGCTTACGCTACTCAAATATGCATGAAAGTGCGCACAGAAAGGCAGAATAAAAGCATATAAAAGGCACGCATCACTATTTAAAATCAATTTATACAAACTAATTCAAAAAAAACAAAGGAATTATGTTCTTACTTGAGAATGAAGAAGAACGAAATTCAAAGGAGAGAGAAAGGGTGGTGCTGCGGGCGATGGTGCTGCGTCGTCGTTGGTGGTGCTGCGGGCGGTGTGCCGGACCGTGGCGGGGTTGTGCAGTGAGGGTAGGGTAAAGGAGTGACTAGTGAAAGAGAGAGGGAAAGGAAGGGTAGGGTTCGTCTTTTTTTTAATAAGCATTGTCGATCGTCCTAATATGTGAATTAAACCCATCAACCTTAGAAGAATGATGTAAAAGGCCAGGCCCAACCCAAGGTTCTCTCCATAAGAAAACCCTAAAAACAACCCCGCCTCCTCCAATATCCCCCGATCTTAAATACAACTCCATACTTCCAGCCTCAACTCCTCAACTCCTCCAAGATTCAGTAGGGTACATAACATTTTCAAGGGTTATCATCTTCCTTACTTGAAATCCCCAAAATCATGGCGACCCAGATGAGCAAAAAGCGCAAATTCGTGGCAGACGGCGTCTTCTTCGCTGAACTCAACGAGGTCTTCACCCGGGAACTCGCAGAAGATGGATACTCCGGTGTGGAAGTTAGGGTTACTCCAATGAGAACCGAAATCATCATCCGTGCTACACGTACCCAGAATGTTCTTGGTAATTTATTTATATCCCTTTTTTTTTTTCATTTCTGTTTTTTCTGTTGGGTTTTTAAATGTTGTTGGTGGCATAAATTAATAGGTGAAAAGGGAAGGAGAATAAGGGAATTGACGTCGATTGTTCAAAAGAGGTTTAGATTTCCAGAGAATTCAGTGGAGTTGTATGCTGAGAAGGTCAATAATAGAGGTCTTTGTGCTATTGCTCAGTGTGAATCTTTGCGTTATAAGCTTCTTGGTGGTCTTGCTGTCAGAAGGTATTCTTACCTTTTGCATAACTTCTGTTGTTTACGTTTCATATGCCGTTTGATTGTTTAACAGCTGTTGTTATTCGATT
Organism: Silene noctiflora; assembly: GCA_009801015.1. Taxonomy (NCBI): domain Eukaryota; kingdom Viridiplantae; phylum Streptophyta; class Magnoliopsida; order Caryophyllales; family Caryophyllaceae; genus Silene; species Silene noctiflora. The sequence continues at coordinate 25,048 of VHZZ01012620.1, read as the reverse complement.
AAGTTGGATGCCATTAACCGTCTCTATTTCGTGAGGATCATCGAAAGAGTCTATTGAAATGTGTGCTGTTTGATTGTTAGATGTTTAGAATGAATGTTTTTGCCAGCTGATGCATCTTATAAGTTGTTGCAGCCGTTCTACGGCGCCTCTTTTGTTTGGTTAATCTATTATAGATACATTACGATTTTAGGAAAGTTGTCTGATCTATGCTGATTACTTATGTAGCGACACAAATATAAATGAGTTGATTACATTATCAAAGAGGTTTTGATACTATTCAGAGTTTTGTTATGGTTTTGTAATTGGATATACATTGCCATGATGCGACACAAACATAGAACAATTGATTACTATGTTGGGTGTCTTTATGCAGTGTTCCTTGTGCACGTTATGCTATCTTTTTAGTTAATTTTGTCATCTTTAAAGCATATTGGTGGATTCAGTATCAATTATGTGTCGGAGATGACTAAATGGTATTTCCTCCCTGGTATCATCTTCATGAGATGTTTGTGTTCTTGTGTGGTTACTGTATTCAGGATACATTATCTTGTTAAATTATCACTTGTCTTTGCGTTGATGTTTTTGTACATCAGTTTATGCTTTTGACTGTTATAAGCTTGTTACACGCATCAGTCTGTTTCATTATGTCATCTACAAAGCAAATGGGTCATTTTGCTACCTACTTTGTGTCGGAAGATGACCACATCAAGAGTGCTGGGTATTTTTTTATTGATGTCACAAGAAATGTGCATTTGTGATCCAAAGCATTAACATTTTATGGTTTGATTTATAGCCCTGTTTAGCTATTTATGTTTTGTTTGTCTTGTTTTATTTCCCTTGCTAGTTTTGGCGTATTCTTCATGGTAATCAATTTTTCATTTCAGGGCTTGCTATGGTGTTTTGAGGTTTGTCATGGAAAGCGGAGCTAAGGGATGCGAGGTTTGTCGTGCTGCCTGCATTTAATTTTCTTTACATTACAACATATGGCTGGTTTGGGGTGATTAATATTTTAAATTAATTGAGCAGGTGATCATTAGTGGAAAACTGAGGGCTCAACGTGCGAAGTCCATGAAGTTCAAGGATGGTTACATGATTTCATCTGGTCAGCCAGTGAAAGAGTACATTGACTCTGCTACTCGACACGTTCTTCTTAGACAGGTAATGCAAAGTCAAATTCTTTGTCTATGAATGAATTAACTGATTATTTCTGTAAGAAGTAAATTGAAATGCAAGCTGATGTAGAGTGCTATAGCTGCTGACTCAAAATGAAAGTGGTTAGGGAGTCTATTCATAGGCGGAGAGATTATTTTGTTACGATAATGTGCGTAATCTGCTTTTGAATTTCATGTGTTAATTAGAGGCTGTGTTTTTATCAACTCAGGGAGTACTCGGTATTAAGGTGAAGATCATGCTCGACTGGGATCCAAAAGGAAAGATGGGACCTCAGACTCCTCTTCCAGATATTGTTATAATCCACCCACCAAAAGAGGATGATGTTATTATCAGTGCTCCACTTCCAGTTTTGCCTCAAGTTGATGTTGTTGAGCCCATTGTCGCTTAAGCTTTTTCTTTAAGATTAGTAGCCCAACTTCATGCAAAGACCTTTTTATCAATTCTTAGTTTCAGTAATGTTTGTGTTTCATGTTTTTTTTTTTTTGTAGTTTTCCTGAGGTTTGACTGAAGCCTCTAGTATTATCAGTACAATTGTCCAGATTTTAGAAGTTGATTATGTTTTCTGGAAAATACAGTAGTATTCTGGTACAATCTCGACGAAATCTTACAAATACATTGCATACTTGTATGAATACGATGGACCATTAATGAAAGATTCAGTCTTACGCAATATTAATTAATATTCACATTATCATTCCGGTTGTAAGACTGAGAAAACTGGGTACTCAAGCTTCATAACCGGATGGGTTCTGAATTGTAAAATTTATGTTTTGAGAACCTAATAGATAGTACTTGCACTATATCACAATTCACAATAGGGATCAGAAATCCCCCTCTAATAGTCAAATGTGGTACTAGTAGGTTAAATGCTTTTATCTCAAAACAGGTCACATTCAAATACATTGAATATTTACGTCTTACTGTAGGAGTGTTGCCCAAGTTGTTTCCCATATACGACTAGCTCACAACGCTTCATGATGAGACCTAGCAATGGTCACGAAAAATTTGTTAGTAGCCACTTCTACTTCCCCTCATGACTATCACCGGAGCCAACGTCATTGAAGATAGTAGCAGTCATGGTGTATTCCAAAACCTGTTCTTGACTAGGGCAGTCATGTTGCTTCTCATATTCGCCCGACTTGAATAAACAACAAATCCATACTAGCTGCATAAAACTTTACCAAACAAACAACTGTACAGTTCTCTTCAGTTTTCAGTCCATATATAAAATACACGTGTTTTGCCGCGCTAAGAAAACAAACGTTATTTATAAACCACATTGTTGCGAGTAGACCAGAAATTATTAGAACTGAAACACACCCATTCATTCCAAGTATAGTCAGGCCTGCAACTGACTAAAACATTCAGTTTCTTTAATGGTCCAGGGGAATGAATATCATCCACTCCACCGGAGCAAAAAACTTTCCTTTAATCGCCGGAACGTTAATGGGCTTGTAGGCATCCCCGTCATCTTCTTCACCTTCGAAGGGTGTTGAGGGCCTAAAATGAAAATATAAATTAGATCTACTCATCTACTGTAAGATGGTATTAGAACTAGACAATTTAGAAGTTCGTACCAGCAGTAGGGACTTGGGGATTCAAATTATTAGCCTGAGAAATCTTGCTGTAAGAGTAATTCAACGGAACTGAGGAATAGCAGAAGTTGATGGAGGAGACCCAACAAAAGTAACCTGGACTTCTTGTGGTAGAAGATGATATCTAATACCCAAATCCTCGAAGATTTTCTTAAGTTCCAGTACTAAGTCAGACCTTCTGCTACTTCTCTCCATGTGATCCTGGAAATTTATGGTGTGGTTGACATGTAGAGACATTGTCATCGTATTCATGTTCAGAAAATCTTTGACGTGCACACTGTGACTTGATCGCCAGTGATAGGGTTTGCTTTCGATATACCTGTATATTCCATGGCAAGATACTCAACAAGGAATAACAAAACATATAGTTTGGCTATAATGATGTACAGTAGTAAGATTGATAAATTTATAAACTTGCCCCTTGATTCTGGCCTTCAGAATAGCAATGGTCTCCACTGTAGTGGAAAAATCAACAGCAAATTCCACAGCTTCACTCATTTCCGGGCTACGATAGAAATTGCTGATGGGTTTGGTTAACAAAACTGAATTTGGGTAGAATATCTTCTCATTATCGTATCTTAAAAAAACTGTGGTCAAGATGTTCATCTCTTCAACTGTCATCTGTTGACAATGCCATTTGATAAGTGACAAACAAAGGGTCTAACCCGATAGATGAGTGTAGCATTTCTTGCAGGAGTCGTTACTTAACTAGCAAATTTATTAAATGGTTGTACTCATGAACACCCATGGTTCAAAACCTATGAGCATAACAAATCTAACGACAATGGTGGTTCCAGACCTTCACACACAAAATATACCAAGAAACAAAATTTTATGAGATTCCACATAAATTCAATTTATTTTGGAGAAGTTGAGAATAATTGAGGAAATCATAGGTTACTTAAATTATCATTGAAGAGAAATGGTATAGAGTTTACCTGAACGCCATCAATAACACAACGATCACCCACATCAAAAGGATGCATCATGAAAACAAATATGATGGCCTCGAAAACACCCTTGACAGTGTCACCAACAACAAATGCCACTAGAACTAGCTGAGATGTAATAAAGACGAGAACCTTGGTTGTCACAAATCCCATCATAAGATTCCACACAATAACATCAATTACCCAAATCATGCCAGAGGCTATACTATTCAACTGTTTGACTGCTGTTTTAGTATCATTCAAAGAATGAGCAAGTGATTTTCTCTCCAAGTATGCATTAACCTGCAATCAGAAAGTCAGTCATCATAATCAAGCCTGCGTTGCTCACCACACTAGTTCACAGGCGATTGACAAAAGACCATTTATAATGGCAGTGAGTCTTGTACAAGAAAAAGTCGTAAGTGAGTAGCACCAAATTCCAATTCTTACCACCCACTTCCTCAAAGCCAACTTAGTGATCTTTCCGGTGTCGACAGCCCCCTCAAAGGAGTGAAATACTTCATGTACTTCATCCAATCCCATGAAACGTAGGAGATCTTCTTCGTCAATGTACCTGGGTCCACACGATGTGAAAGAAATTTGATGTTTCAGAAACTTAGTTGTGAGATACTCCCTGAGTCCCTTCATTCACTACATTTGTCTTATGGCTAGATTAAGAGTTTAAGCTAAAAAGTGCGGTTTCAGTTTTAAATAACAAATCATTTAAATATGGCAGATCTTTTTGTTTCAAACCCTCACTCTTTTACAGTAAAGCACTAGTGCTCTGACTAAAACCCATATGGAGACACCGTCCTATGTAACGTATTTTGTGAAGATGTATCGGCTTACTTGTGATCAGGCCTTGCAACATTCATGAAAATCTTGTCGGCTGCAGTTTTTGCTTCCCACTCACTAGTGATCTGTTTACTATGCTCACCAGTCTCATAATCTTGACTGGAATCAAGATTACTAGAGACAGTAGACAACTTTGATCTCCTAATCACATTGACCAATCCTCTCATGGTCCATGCTGAAACTTGTTCTTGGCTAATTTTGTGAAGCTTTTCTACATTAATTACCTCTTCCTTGACCCCTTTACCTTTTGTCATGCTCTCAAAGCTCAATTCATTTCTTGGTTTGGTTAATGTTTCGCCTTCCATTTCTACCAATGGAGGCCCGGAGAGTGTTTGAAGCACATATTGGTAAAATATGGAAACTTGAATACGGTCAAAGAATCTCTTGACATGGAAAGAAAGAGCTACAATTTTGATCAACAGGGTTTTTACCATCCATATTCCAGCTCCAACTACACAACCAGCAATAGCCATTGTCATATGTTGTAATACCTCATTACTCTTCTCCGATCTATTTGATCCTCGACTTCGATCAAAAAACAAAATCCATGCTACAAGAATAGACATTAACCAAAGAAAGATTTGTATACTTCTCTTAAGCCCATATATAAAATAAAGAACTTTTTTTCTAAGCAAGAAGTTTCTCTCGACTAGGTAGACAAAGATGTTCATGAACCATTTTGTAACCAATTGACCTGAGATGACAACCAGTACTAGAAAGCACCATTTCCAAAGTTCTAAACTCCATATCGAGATATCTTGCAACGGGCGTATAGTTAAGCTTGCGACAACTGCGCCGATCAAGACAATGAAGATCATCCACTCGACTGAACCCAAGACTTTCAATTTCTGATATGATTTATGTTTGGCTTGAAGGATGATAGCCTTGTAGATATCCTTATCTTCCTCTTCATCTTGTTTTCCTTCAACTAAAGGCGAGGCCTTTGGCGAATTTCTAAAAGGTGGTCTACTTTCCACCTCTTTAAGACTACGTTCACGAAAAGCCTCACCAATAGGATACCATGGCTCAAGTTCAACTAAGCGCGATCTGGACTTGGACAATAAGGGTTTAGAGATAGACGAGCGCCTTCGAAGAGGGTGGTCATTTAGGATCTTTGGAGGTCTATTTGGATTGTTTTGCTCCATTAATTCAATACCAGATGCAGTTATCTCATCATATCTTCCATAATTAGCTTCCTTACTACTAGTTGGTTGAGCTGCAATTCCAGTGGCAGCCATGGAAATGACAACATCATTGGTCTCACCTTCCATGGAGGACTATATCAAACTTGAATTCATTAACTTATCCATATGTTTGATAAGATAATATACGTTTGCTTTTAGATCGACTTTTTAGATGAGGACATGCAAGTGGGGTTACATAATCTATCTCTATTCTCCATCATATAAAACATATGCTAAAAACAGAAGCGTAAATTATTGGCTAAGACAGACTAAAAACATCAGTATATCCTCCTTAAACTAAGAGTTTATACAGAGTTCTAATCAAACCTCCAAAAAAACAACAACATAATTTGTATGGCACAAGTAGAATGAAGGATAATAGCAACAAAAACTTGGGAAAATCAAAAAGGGCAAGTGGTTAAAAGCTTAAATTGAAGCAAAGAGGCAGTGAAAATGTATACCTAGAAGTTGGGATTGTTGACAGAAATTGAAATGGTGATTGCTCAAATCATCAAGTTTTACTGTGAGAATGTAAATGTTTAATTAGGCGAGAAAACAATCACTGTCATATTTGAGCAATCTTTTCTTGTATTTCCATCATTTCTAGAAAAAAACATTTGACAATGACTGTGCACTATCAAATAACAATTCTGTTTATTGTGGGGCCATGGGAGGTACATAGCGACTATACTCTATTACTCTACACAGTTTATAGGGACAAGGGAATCAACCTCACCCGTGTAAGAGTGTACCATCCCTATAGTGACTATATAGTCTTGTTAGAGGTGGCACTGGCTGTGCTAGCCCGAGTTCCGTCTTGTCGTGTCAACCTCTATTTTGGCCTGACTAAAGGTAAGATTATTGATAGTTTTGAGACAAGATTTCGGTAAGTCTTGAGACAAGATTTAGTCAAGACTACCAATAATCTACCAAATACTCAACTTAAGTCTCAACAAGAGTCTTGACCCCGCATATTTATAATGACAACCAATAAATTGCATCCATGTATCAAAACTATTATTGTTTTCTTTTTTATCTAAAACCCTATAAGAAAAGTGTAGTAAAAAAGTTGAGTCTGAGATTAGTCTTACGAATAATGTATAAAGTTTGAGATGAGTCTGAGATAGGTCTGAACAATAAAATAATAATAAATGTTAGTGGAAAGCTGATGTGGCAGAGTCTTAAGATTTTGGTGAGTCTCACCAATAATCTTACCCTAAGACCATCCCCAAGCAACAAGTCAAGTTAATCGGGTCAATTGCATATTAGGCCWTAATCTCCCCTTATTGACCTTGACCCACTTAAACCCTCCCAAGCAGAAAGTCACGACCTAGGTCAATAACCCAATCATTTATAATATATTAAATATATACACTACCACAATATATCCACCTTTTATTTTTTTAATGATGTAAACCAACCACATTGTGACACATATTGGGTCAATTAAGAGGTCAATTTGCTTCCACTTGAGTCAATTTGTGACTCTCCTTCCCTTGGGTCAATTCTAATACCCATCTTAATTACAATTAGCATGACCCAAGCAAGGTCATGACCAAGCAATTGACCTTTCTTGGGGATGGTCTAGACATAGTCAATCGTGCTTTCGGGCCATGTCGTGCTGGCCCGTTTGTCCCCCATCGTGGCCTACCCTTGGCCCGATCAATGCCGTGTCCGGGTCGTGCCTAACCAGTGTGACGACCCCGTTATAATATTTTTTTAAACAAATAATATTTTTTATTTATAAATAATTAATATAAGTAATGATTTAAATGTATGTTTAATTAATATATTTAATAAATAAAGTTAAATTATGATTGTTTATTTTTTAATTTGGATTTTGTTTTATTGGGCCAAAAACTCGGGTCGTGTCGTGCCAGCCGTGCCTTGGAGCGGACCGCGCCTAGGCACAAGATTTTACCAAAAGCTGCGTCATAGCCTGCCCGTCCGTCGTGCCGTTCTCGGGCCGTCCCGCTACAGTAGGCCGTGTCGTTTCCGACCGTCTTCGTGCCGGTCTCGGGCCGCCTGTTATGCCTTGGCCCGGATTGCCACCTTTAGTCTAGTATTACTCTACAGAATCTATGGACTCATGATTTATTCATTGTTTATACACTCATATAAGATCGAGAACCTTACAATGTGTTACAACTTGCGTTATGTTGGTGGGTTGAACGGGTGTATGCGAGAGCTAACCCGACTTGACCTAGGTAGGGTCGTTAGATCGAAAGACTCGACCATAGTCTGACAATTAGAGCCCCATATCGATTGTGACTTGAGATCTGTTGATTTCTTGATCACCTTTTATGAACTCATGACACCCTAATTCCTTTCCTTATTTGTTTACAATCTATTATTATTTGCTTTCGCTCATTATTTTAGTTTAAATCAAACCAAAACTCAAATAATTGTGACACTTGCACTACTAGGATAAATAGACCTAAGAAATTAGAACACACTGTCCTATGAGTTCGACCTTAACTTGCCGCTAGCTAGTTGAGTTATAAATATATTTGTTTGGTAGGCGTACAACGACACTGTGTTAAGTGCTTATTTTACGTGTTTTTAGTAGCATATTAAGACTTACTTTGACCCCCCTTGAGATGATTTTAGGCTAGCTTTGCATGGTTTTGTCATGTTTCGATATATACTACGCTTTGGTATGTTTCGTGCTTTTTCAGGTAAGAACTAACTATTCTTGAGAAGGGCCCAGAGATTGAGATCAAGTATGGAGACTCGGGTTAGGAACTCCATGCTAGAAGTGATGAGGAATGAGTTTCCGAACATAGGAATGAAGAATAAAGGCTTGGATGTCATGAGCACTAGAGATTGACGTGTTATGTGAAGTGAAGAAGACCAAACCTCCTCTCCCGGGCGGGGTTATATTATCCCCGGGCGGTAAAATATACACCTGAAGCACGAATTGGGCAGAATCCTTCTCTCGGGCGGGGGGTGTTAGTCCCCCGGGCGGGAGCGCTGCGTGAAAACTTTGCACGTTTTTGGAAAGTCTATTAGTTTAACTTTTAGGTTTTGAATAAAAGGCTATTGAAGAAAAACACTTTGATACTTAGTTTTTCATACGCAGTTTTATTTTTGCTTAGAAGTTAGAACTTCATTAGCCCTAATTACAAAAACTCTCTACATTAAGCTTTAATTACTTCGCTCTTTGGATTATTGCAATTGGATTTTGTTCTACACTACATTCAAGTTCTTCAATTACAAGTAATCTTTCTTCTATTTCTATTATTTTGTCTCTATTGTTTTAATTATGAATTGTTTGTCTTTCTTTATTATGAGTGAGTAATTTTTCATCTAGAGTTTGTAGGATCGTTGTATTTGTAAATCTTAATTACCTAATTACTATCTAGGATCTAGATAAAGATTTATATTGAATTGGATTGTTGTTGTTGATTGAATGATGCTAATAACAAATTGATTTGTTCAATGGGAATTGAGAATTGTTTGTGACAAGATTCATCCACCTACTTCCTCATTAGGGTTGAAGCTAAATTGATTTGTGGAAGCGAAACAGTTTAGTTTAGAACATTAATCTTATCTTTGATTGTTGGTTATCATGGAAGTATCTATTTGACATTGTAAAGTGACGCAAGGCATATGGAGAAGTGGAGAGATTGGATTACCCGCATCTATGAATCAACACATAACTTTACAACAATGGATATCAGATTTTGTCTACTATTTTTTAAAGAATAATCAAGAGGGTAGTGGTTAGCTAGGAATGATAAGGAGTTTACACATCAACAATTTTTATTATTTAACAATAAGAGGATACATAAGCAAACATCAAATAGCGGTCTCAGAGTTAACTGCACAAATAACTCTGTTCGACACTCTTATCTCGTTTACCTCTCTAGAAAACCCTAACCTCCATCAATCAAATCTGGGGTTTTCATCAATCATTAATCAATGATAAGCCTCTAAAATAACTTTATTTATCAATTACTAGTATGAAATATTATGAATTAATCAATAAAATTCTCCCTTTTGGTGAGATGTGTTTGTCCGTCTTTATTTTCGGAGTTTTTTCAGTTCTTGTCTTTCTAGGGTTTAGTATTATTGGAAATATAGATAAGAGCGGTTTGTTGATGATTCATCATAACGACTCTACAACGGATATGCGTTATTCGTCAGCGATGTATGGTGCTAGTAAAAGGTATATTTTCTCCATCAATGAATCAAACGAAGGATCCCTTAAAAGCTACATGAAGAGAGCAATACAAGGACGAGCCGAATTGTCATATCATGTTTGAGATCCGTAGTTTTCCAGGAGGAATTTGTCCTTTGGTTTCTATTAAAATTGTATTCGATTATACTTATCTTTTGTAAGTGCCGTTTAGCGTTTAATTAATGAACTGATCTAATTTCCTTTAAAAAAAAAAAGAGGTTAGTGGTTAGCTAGGAATGATAAGGAGCTTACACATCAACAATTTCTATGATTTAACAATAAGAGGATACATAAGCAAACATCAGATAGTGGACTCAGAGTTAGCTGCACAAATAATGAAGGCCACTGAATACAGGTCGCAGCAACTCGAGGTAAGCAACATGGAATTTCAGTAATAGCTTGGTTTTCTGAAGACACTGCAATGATTCATGGAAAAAACGAAGTCGTCTCCCCCCATTCATACCCTATCAATGTCATTACTCATGGCTATGCAATGGGCAGTAGAATGCAACTATTCGAAAGCTACCTTTCTTATACCTTCTCAACAACTAGTTCAAGCTCTCAATCATAGCACTAATATTGTACGAAGTAGTGCACATTTGCAATACGATAGACAAGATAAAAGAGCACACAGATATAGATTTGATAAGTGTTGTTTTACCTTTGTAACTGATACAAATTCTATTCAAATGAATAAGACTCGTAAGGGTGCAGTGAAAACCAACGAATTAAACAGTCAGTACAGTAGCTTTTGAATGTTAACAACGAAAGAACAATTGAGAACGACCCAGTAATTAATCAAACGCGTTGAATAAAAACCAAAGTTTCTGAAAATCGCAATTTCAATGGAAAAACAAGTGTTTGTATATTATTTCTTGGATGAGAAAATGCAAGGAAATCAAACACAAATACACGCCTAAAACGGCTGTCATAATAAGGTAATAAACTACCTAATTAAGACACTTGAATAGTCTTAATTAGGCTAAAACTTACCATATTTGACAGTATAAAGAAATGACTAAAAGCTTAAATTCAAACGACTTAAATGCTGGAAATTAAACAACTTAATTGCACACTTAACTTCTACTTTATTCCTAAGTAAACATATTGTCTGAATGTTTGACTTAATCAAAGTCGCCCTCGAGCCCACTGATCAAGCATACGGAATGACCCATAATCTTGCCAATCCAATTAGTTTGATGGGCCATCAATTGAACTCTTGGAACATCATCAGCCCTTTTCGAATAGTCCATAGGACTGTCCAAATCCACAACCAGCTCATCTAGACTATCCATACTATCCATGACCGCATCATTCTCTCCCCCTTGAAAAGGAATTGACCTCAATTCAGCAATCCCGTTATCATCGATCTAAGGATAAAGATCACCCACGTTGAATGTAGCATGGACTCCATAGTCACCCGAAAGCTCTATCTTATAGGCATTGTCATTGACCCTTGCAACCACCTTGCAAGGACCTTCAACTCGTGGCATTAGCTTATTCTTACGCTTACTTGGAAACCTCTCCTTCCTCAAATGGACCCAAACTAGATCTCCAACATTGAACAACCTTGGCTTCCTATTTTTTGTTAGTGTAACACCCCCAAACCCCAAGGTACCTTACCAAGGACTACCTTAAGATGTAAGGATGCTACCATCTCGGTTACCTGAGGTAGTGTACATCACAGAAACAATAATGAAACATAATTAAGGATGTATTTATTAAAAGGTTACAAATCTCCAAACTCTAAATACAAAACCAAATCACAAAAGTGACAAAGTGTACGACAATGACACGCGGAAGCTAACTATAAAAGACCGGTGATGACTCCGCCCTGCCAAATCCCGCAACATCATCAACAWCAACAATCATCATTACCTGCTAAGCCAACTGCTCACCATCCCCGAATAGATCACCACAGTTTTGAAAACAATAACACGGGGTCAGTCAACTATACAATGATATGAAAGCATAACAAATATAAACAATCAGAATAGTCACCACCACCATCACCTTCTCCATCACCACACCAATCAAGTAACTGACTACACACCGAAGAAAGAGTGTAGCCCTGCCAGTGGAGGACCGCAGCCACACCACCTAACCAGTCCACAATAACCAAGTCCCTTAATGTGCACATCCCCCTATGCCGAGAGAACGCAGGAGGCGAACAATGGGGGTGAGACCACCTCTCACAATGGCTCACAATCACAATCACAACACCGTCACAACAATAATATCACATCACAATATAGATCAATCACAATAATAATCACAAAGACCGTCACATTGTATCACATATAATTCTACAACCAACTGACAGCAATAATATCACATCACAATATAGGTCAGTCACAATAATAATCACAAAGACCGTCACATTGTGCCACATATAATTCTACAACCAACTGAGTAGGGAAAACCCTACCTCAACAAGCAATCCGTCAATTACCAAAGGATCAAAAGTCTTCCTCTACGAAGTCTCCTCCTATAACAAATCAATAACGCAAATAAGGCACAAATCCCCAAAAACTCTCAAATAAAAAATTAGGGTTACAATACAATAGGCCAAAAGACTAAATCAAGAACTTACCCCGACGATTAAGATACTAGGATGTGAGAAACCCCAACGAATGACAAAGATGCGCCGCAGACTGAAGGTAGAGAATGAGAAGCAGTTAACGTAGTATGTCGATGTATGAGTCTGTGTTTTGAAAAGAAATAAAATGTTTTAACTGCTTCACATTCTAATATATATCAATCCCGTAAAAAGCCGTCACGAACCGGACACTCGGTCGAGTAAAAGACACTCGACCGACTTCAAGGGGCACTCGACCGAGTATGCCTCACTTGACCGAGTGCTGCGCACTCGTCCGAGTTCCCAGACTCCAGCACACTGACAGACCAATCCCAAGTGGGTACTCGGTCGAGTACTCCATACTCGGCCGAGTATCCAGTGCTACCAAATATCGAGTATTACAGTTAGACTTACGTTTGTAAGCCTCATTGATGGACTCAATCCTAGCCCGAACTTGTTCATGCAACTTCATCATCGATTTCAGTTTTGATTCCGCATCTTTGTGAACCAATTCATCCTTTGGCAAAGGAAAAAGATCAAGTGGTAAGAATGGATTCACCCATACACAATTTCGAATGGAGAATGAGTTGTAGCATAAGTTGGAGAATGATTATAGGCAAATTCAGCACGAGCAAGCTTCAAATCCCAATTTTTTGTGTCTTACTCACAAGACCACGCAACAAAGTACCCAAAGTDCGATTATTTACCTCGGTTTGGCCATCGGTTTAAGGATGATGCGAAGTGCTCAACAAGAGCTTAGTTCCAACCTTCCTCCATAAAGTATTCCAGAAGTAACTTAGAAATTTCGAATCACGATCCGAAACAATCGTTTTAGGAATGCCATGAAGATGTAGTATCTCCCGAAAGTACAAATCAGCAACATTACTTGCGTCATCCGCCTTGTGACACGCTAAAAAACGAGCCATCTTAGAGAATCGATCCACAACCACCATGATTTCATCTTTACCTCTTGGAGTGCAAGGCAAAGTGATAAGTGCATTTTATATCTGATTTTATCCCTCGTATTAGCTCGGTTTTACTGTTATATTTGCACTTTTAGTAGTGTTATTTGAGCTAATCTCGTATTCTAGTTGTTTTGCTCGTACTTAACGTGTTTTGTAGGTAATATAGCTTTTAGTAGCTATTTTTCGTCAAACAAGCAAGAATTGGATCACGAGGCTAAAGGCAAACCGAGATGGAACAAACATGCAATAGGAAATGGATTGATGAAGCAAAAATGGCCCAAATTCAAGATCAACTCAAATGTAAACAATTGAGTAAATGAGCCCAAAAGGAAATCCAAGGAAGATGTGGAAATATCTACTTAGGATTCCAAGAATTTTCCACATCTAGCAAGGCATTTACCGGACAATTAAGGGCACTTCAATGTGATTATTGGATTCCCGGATCATTTACTATGGCCATTTAAGGCCAATTATGCGGATTACTACGACCCCGATCGGGGATGCCATGGTCTAGGTTTTTTACGTTTCTACTTCATTTCCTATATAAAGGAGCTCACACACAATGTGTCTAGGGGTTTAGAGAGCGGAGGGAGGTCTTAGAGAGTGTCTCGGATATCATTTTCCATTCCGGAATTTGATCCTAGTCCTTACATTTTCTTAACATTTCCTTCTCTCATTTCTTTACATAAATTTCTATACATTTCGGTTTTTAGTTGTAATACATTTCATCATTCAACAATTACATTTACAATTGAATCCAAGTTTATTCAGTATCTAAAATTCATGTTCAATTATTACTTTTCCTTCATGTTCTCTATATTTATTTTATGGTAATTCTTTCTAATTTATCATTTTATTTATGTTGTTTATTTTAGTTTATATTTCATTTACAAGTTTTTATTTTATAGTTTTAATATGAGTAACTAATTTCCTAGTCTA
>VHZZ01012618.1:8595-19503 GCA_009801015.1 Silene noctiflora | reverse complement strand
TGGAGGGACACGTGAGGTTGAGTCACGTCGTCTGGCAGGGGATCCGAGTCGCTCTCGGGCCCGGTACCACCGGTGTGTCCGGAGTACTTTTTTACGGGTTGCGGTCCGGCTGTTTTGGTGGGCGGTGCTGCGGTGCAGTCACCGAGTTGCGGGTACAGCTGAGTGTGTCTCGGTACCGGTGTGGTGGAATTGATAGTTGTGTCTCATGCATTGAATTGTCATATTTCATATCCACATGTTATTGTTGCATCCTATATGTTTATATTATCGAAACTGACCGTTTGTGGCTTATGTTATTTGTCACCTATTTCCGGAGTGACATGTGTCGATCCATATGATATTTCCGATCATATGGGGAGCAGGTTGATTTCAGGTTATGTTGCATACGGGACTTGAGGCCATGCTATGAGTTTGGAGCCGAGTAGTAGATATGAGATAGAGGTCATAGTGGACGAGATGTATTTATTAATTATGTTGAATTGTAATCATTAAACTTATATTATTAATAAATTGTTCTTTTAATTGGAGTTTTGAAACACTACCTCGGGCAACCGAGATGGTAGTGCTTTGATTATCTTGGCCGGGTAATCGGGGTGTTACACAAAGGCTCGGGTGAAAAGGTCAGTATTTCAAAATCGAAAGTCTTCTTCTCAGCCAACACGCCCGATGACATAAAGAATGATATTGCGAGTATCCTTGGCTTTGAGCAAACCACTGATCTCGACACTTATTTAGGAATGCCAACAATTAATGGTCGTGTTACTAAGTCCACTTTCGCCCATATTGAAGAAAAATTTAATAAAATATTAGCGGGATGGCAGACAAAGCACCTGTCGATGGCTGGTAGGAGCACCTTAGTACAATCCACTATTTCTACTTTAGCTAACTATAGTATGCAGACGGTCAATCTCCCACGATCCATGTGTGATAATATTGATAGGAAAACTCGAAAATTTTTATGGGGAGAACATGAAGAGAAGCGAGGTTCACTTTATTTCTTGGGAGACAATTCAAAAACCAAAATTTATAGGCGGCTTAGGACTTCGCTCTTCCCGACAATCGAATGCAGCCTTCCTAATGAAGCTTGGATGGCGTATACTCACCGAGCCATCAAGTCTTTGGGCGCGAGTCATTTGAGCTAAGTATTGTAATAGGCAATGCGATGTAGACATGTTCCAACCTAAAGCTAATATGTCGAATGTCTGGGCTGATATTACCTCTCAAGCTGAATTCATCCAAAAGGGCGCGTCTATGGCTTAGAAAACGGAAGAAGAACTCTTTTTTTGGGACCATTCCTGGGTCGATAAAGGCTGCTTGTCTGACAAGGCTATTGATACAATTCCCGATTCAATTTTAGGTGCCACTATTAGTGAAATGTGGGATGAAAGTTTGGGTTGAAAATGGGATGAATTGCCAACTATTTACCTCAATAAGAGTTGCAAAAAATCGTTTCACACTTTTTATCCCCGGACCCAAATATGGAAGATATGCTATATTGGAATGGAAACTCCTATGGGAAGTTTAATATAAAATCCGCTCTTAGCATTCTGAAAGGTGCCGACATCCCAATTGAAGACAATCCGATGGCTTGGTCCCTTATTTGGAAGCTCCCAGAGTCCAAGTTCAACAACGTATTCGCATGTTCGTTTGGCTCGCAGCACATGACCGTCTTATGACTAATTATAATAGAGTCAAGCGTGGGTTGTCCGACGATCCCCGTTGCCCACGATGTCAGTCAGATGATGAAACTACAGACCATATTTTACGCCATTGCCCTGTTTTCATGGATATTTGGTCGGAGTTAAGAGATGGTGCTACTGATTTCTTCGCGGAATCCTTCCCTATCTGGGTATCGAAAAATGCAAGTAACGGGTCTGCTTTGATGTCACAGGATTGGTCGATGAAATATGCTGCTACATGTTGGTGGTTATGGCGATGAAGGAACAATATCGTATTTGGCAAAGCAATGGATAACCCCACGGATCCTATTTCCTTCCTTCTTCGCCAATTTGAGATATCGAAACAAGCTTTCGACCCTTACTCCCTCTTCATTCCTACACCTGGTACTTCTCGAGTAGAGCGATATATACGCTGGCAACCACCTCCTCATGGCTGGGTATTGCTCAATTCAGATGGAACTTCACGTGGGAACCCGGGATTAGATGGATGTGGCGGTATCCTTCGTGATGAAGCGGGTAATTTTATTTCAACTTACAATTTCTCTTGGGGTATTTGCATATCTATGTAAGCTGAAATGCGAGCCTTACTAGCTGGATTGGAGCACGCAAGAACTCTTCGTATCCCTCGCCTTCTCGTTCACATGGATAACAGCCCATGCGTCAACTTCTTTCGCAATGAAGGTTTGCTCAGTGGCAATCTCCGCCCATTAGTTCAACGTTGCAAGAAATTGATTGCTTTAGCCTATTGGGTAGTTCATATCAATCATTTCTATAGGGAAGCTAATCGAGCCGCTGATTGGTTGGCCAACAAAGGCATTCTTGCGTCTACTTCTATCATGAGCTTTGATGCTCCTCCTGACGAGTTCCGCAACATTTTGTGTGATGATATCTTAAGAGTCTCGTTTCCTCGTCTAGTTATTAGCTAATTTTATGGGGCTTAGCCCCTCTTATGTACCATAAAAAAAACCTACTTATTTGTGTTCCCGGTTATTAGTCGATTCATGGTTGTACCATTGTTGATGTATCAAGCTGGCGTATTTATTCTATAGTGTCAAAGTAAGTCAAGCTAATTTAGTCCACTCACCACCTCCTAATATGAATAATTATTCAAGAATGACAAAAGGTACGTTGAATTTGTAACAACTTTTGGCTTTTTTTTTCCCTCTCTAGTAAACACAATGTAATGATACTATGTTTCAATTTTAAGTCACCACAAAAAAAAATGTTTCAATTTTTACAACATTCTTTAAGAAGTTATTAGAGTTTGTAATCAAACAGAAAACAATCGCATCAAGCACGAATTCCAAATATCCTTGCTATCTTTCTTTATGTTCCGTTGTTCTTGGCTACGTGGAGTCGTGGACACATGCTAGTCTTATTGTCGTAAAGAACACAAACCTATTACTGATTAACTATATCAATGACACTAGTTTTAATCCCGTACAAAAAAAATGTACGGGTTGTTTTTTAGATAACATACGAAATATGTKAGTTAGTACGATAATTAGACGTCATATTCAGAAATAATAATTGAATAAAATGATGTTAAATAATTTAGGGCAAGTTTGTGGTGGGGTTAACTTTAGAAAATGAAAAAAAAAATTCTCTTAAATCTAAAAATCAATCAGAAGCCTTTAAATGACTTAGCTTTTATATTAAGGGGATTATAATAATAGCAAGATATGATTTTTTTATCTTTTGAACTAAGATAGATTGTTTAATAAATAAACAAATAAATAAATAAAGAACTCATTGCTTGAGAAAAAATAGAATAATTATTATTATTACACAAGAACAATACAAACACACCCATCTAGAATGGGTGAGTAGTAATAACTCAACTCAATTGAACAAAATAATCAAGGACCACAATACAACCAAGTTGATGAATACAAGAAGGAACCCCATCAATTAAATGTCATCAACCAACTTGATTTTGCCTAATTTTTGCAACCAAATGAATGAATCCTCTCAAAAATTAAAGAGGACCCAAAAAGGAAAAACATACATAACTTAATTACTACTATTATCATATAACACGCATGGAAGTACCAAATAGGACCTTTTATTAGACCTTTGAATCCATAGCAAGGATAGAGCTCAAGTTCATAGGGTTCATGTACTCGTTCGACCCTATCATCATTTGCTGAACAATGAACCCGTTGGCTCGCTCTGTAGGGTGGAAGGCGTCCCAAAACACGTATAAATTCCTGTCTGGGCATATATTTGATGCGACCGTGCACAATCCTACCCCGTTGTAAGGTCCTTGTCCACAACATGCCATCTTTGATGTCACAAACCCTATCATATACACATTAAAAATACAAAGCATTATTATTATTATTATTATTATTATTATTATTGATTACTTCAATTTGGTCTCACCAACTCTTTGGTGGCTATTGATTTTGGCCAGCTGAATATGGAATTGGATATAAACACTAAAATTGCCATAAGCCTAGAACACCTCTATTGAAACCATTCCTATCCTAAATTCATTTATAGTAAGATTTTGATAACAAATTATTTGCGGTCTCATCAATTATTTCCAAGTCGACAATTATAAACATTTCTATGCTTTCGACAAGTCAAAAGACAGATATATATATCTAGATACATTTTTTTTTGACATGTGCCAAGAACTCATGTTAAAGCTACTTAAAAAGGTCTTTGACATGTTTCCTTCAGGAACATGTTAGAAAAACCGACCTAGTTAACAAGGTAATTAAAGAAAGAAAAAAGGAAGAATGGGTTACCATAAGCTCTAGGGTTGTCAATGAAACCTCCCAACATGCCAGCAGTATTAGTGGCAATGAATACATTAGAGCCAATTTCATTGTTAAGCTCTTGTAGCATCTGTTCCAACTGTGGGTTAAAAAGAGATGCTGCATACTGTGGCTGAGGGGCACATTGCGCATTTAGACTACCTTGTGAGGCTAACTCTCCTGGTACACACCCTAGTGGTCCGGTTCCGGTCACTAGTACTCTTCTTGCTCCCAACTCGTATAGCCTCTGCAATCACTCAATTAGTTAGTATGACACAAATCATAGTTCGAATCGTTTTTTCCAATGGTAAAATTTTATAATTTGAGTTCGAATATGATTTATGTTTAGTCCACATCAGCTCATTAGAAAAGGTGTCGAAAGTTATTATTTTGTATAGAAATGTGACCCATGTTCTTTTTATTTGTTATTTCTACAGTTACTTTATCGGTAAATGTAAAGTCAAACAAGACCGTCATTCTGGAATACAGGGGTTGTTAATAGAAAACAATGTATAAGAAATAGTATAAATTAAACAAGGTGTAAGGAACATTTAAGGTGTCTCACAAGCGATTATTTTGTAAAGAAGTATGGTATATGTTATTTTTCTTTGTTATTTAGACAGTTAACCTGTCAACAAATGTAAAGTCAAACAAGACCGTCATTGTGAGTTTGAGGGATTATTATAGGTAAGCATACCACAAGAAGTTTACGGTGCTCGGGGATGAGATAACGAACATAATCGGCAATATTAGGAAATTGAAGACGTCTAATATTAACAGGAGTTAAGTAGTAGTTGTTGACAAAGTCATTTCCACCAAGTGTCCATAATACTATAGCTCCATTCACTCTAGCTTGGGTTTGTTCTGCTCCGATTTCCATTGCTAGTCTTCTTTGATATTGTTCAAAGTACTTTAGCTGTTTGTATGGCCTTATTATGTTCAGCTGCAAATATTAAAAATAAAATAAAAGAAGAAGCGAAATTAGCCAAATGATTTTTGTGACACTAGAAAAATCAAATAACGGTTACGGCTCCAAACAGAGTACGTACGTAGATGGGTTAATTTGATTAAACACCATGAAAGGTCAGTGTTATGAAACAGCTGGGGAATGCACATGATAAGCAAATGGATGATAAAAGTAGTTAAAATACAAAAAAAAAAAAAAGGTTGTTCGATTAATAACGATATATCATAAATTGAAATAGACATGTCTAAGTATCTACTTATTGCCCAAATCACGCTCTTTCCGCTGAATCCTCACCTAATTATTTACGAATCACTTTCATAGTATTAATTAACGGCTACTATTACTATACAACACAATACGGCTTTATCCTACAAACTGCCGTGAATCTTGTATGAGACGACCGTCGTTTTAAGAATAAGACGACTATCCATCTAATTTTATAAAGTTAATGGATCGGCATCACATAAAAGGTTGATATGGAACATGAGATCGATTCTGACTTCCTATCCATCTAATTTTACCTTTATTATACCTCATTTTCTATTATTTTTTTCAAAACTCTTAGCCTTTGTGAATATATTTACATCATGGCTCACGAGAAGCCAATTTTGGCTAAAATAAAAGATATTTTTGTCCACATTAATCATAAATGGTCTTTCACTTTGGTCAAAACTTACATTTGAACAAAAGTAAAGTATTTCATGATTCATATTTGCTAAAAAAAATACAAGTATTTTGATAACAATGAACTTTTGATTCTAGTTCAAAAAAGTGAAAGTTTATGAAAAAATAAAATAAAAAATGTGCTGCTACGACGTTACAGTTTTGACAAAGTGACGTAGAAATATACAAATTTTTTAGTAAGGCGGTTTTACACAAGAAATTTGTAATATGAAAACTACTTGTTCAATTATGAAAACGAAAGCGGGATTAATGTATAATAAATACTCCTATAAAGTTCAAATTTAGTATATTGGGTTATGTAGTTAATAAAGTGAACTTACAAATTGATATCCAGTATCATTAAGAACACCAACACCAGCAGAAGCAAAATTTGCTCCGACCAGAAGTCTTTCTCCGGTCAGCTCCGGGCTCAGATAAGGTAGTATTGGCTCTATTCCCAATCTATCACCTGCATTCATCAATTCCATTACCCTCTTAATTCACAAATTACACCCTCTCTTTCCGTCAATAATTTACGTTATACTGTAAACTAAACATAAACCATTTCGCTAAGGGAAAGGATCTTAGACTATTACTTCTAATATAACTCTTTTTTATAGACAATAACAAAAATTGTGATCTTAGCATACTTAGCTCAGAACATGGTGTACGTACAAGTTCGTCTCGTACGATAATTTGAAAATTAATAATAATACTACTAATAATAATAATAATAATAATAATAATTATAATTATATCAAGTTTAACGACGACATAGCAAGACCAGTGAATGCCGAATTATACATACATTTAACAAACTTAGCGTTAATATATACAAGCAGTATGTAAGTGATTTTATGTAATGACTAATGTACATAAGTACATTGTCACTCAAAGACAATGGTTAATTACTTACATTTTAAAAATAGTAGAAGAATACGGTAGATTGTATGATCGACTTGAATGAATTTAACCATAATACGATATAATTAAAACAAACAATTTAAGTTAGGCATGTATATAAATGATCAGCTATAAGAGTCAAGTGTCGCTAGCTTACAAAGGACATCGGGGATGTTTTTGCCATTGGAGAAGCGACCAGTAGCACGACGATTGGGAGTGTCAATACCATAAGGTGGACTATCGGCCCTAGCCGTGGTAGCCAAAAAATTGTTATTACCATTATCAACCAGGGAATCTCCAAACACAAAAAACGCACGAGCGGCGTCCACATTAGGGGTCACTAACCCCAAAAATATGAATGCAATGCATATAGCACTACTCAAAGTAGTACTACCCCTACGGATTAAGACACAATCCATATTATGTCTACTAAGTATATATGACAAATAATAGAAACTATATTTTTTATTTGTTTGTGACTTTGTAATTGTGATTGATTAAGCAAATTGGTCTATTTGTGGGGAGCATGAGAAGAAGGTATATATAGATAAGAAAAAATGTATTATGTTACCTAAGCTTTTAGGCCAATAAATGGCCTTCTTTTCCACCACCTAAATATTATTATAAGTATTACTTGATATTGGTAACACAGCTCACAAGGTAGGAACATAATTTACTTCACATTATTATTACAATTTTGAGAACATTAAATGACAAAGGAGGCTGCCCTTATTTTATTAGGACAATTTATCTACAACAAGATGTGAATACTATTAAGTGACCGCCCTAATGCTTACTGTCTATGTAATATGTACTTTTTGGCAGGTACACCGTTTTTCTCATATTTGGTAAATGCCATCCAATCTTATTGGAGGATACTCGTCTTTATCCCGATCATTTATTGACCTTTGATTAAAATAAATCTTATAAAGAACGAAGAAAAAAAAAACATACTTCCTAAATAATAATTGAAATGGAGGAGGACCAAAGAATAAAAAGGATTACAAAAGATAAGAAATTTGGTTTTTTAATAATCACAAATGATTATTTGTCGCTGTTTACTCATTTAAATTTTATTTGACTCATCACAAGCTCGTGACAAATACTGTCCAATACAAATGAGAATTTGTGTATATTGTACGAGTAGGTCCTACAAAATGCACATGCATGGTGATACAATTTTTTTTTTTTTTTTTTTGGTGTAAACCATCCGGTTTAATCCGGATTCGAGCCGGGTAGGACCACTAGGGCGGTAAAACTCTCCCTCATGAGTTTCAACACTGTTGCGTTCCCAGGGCTCGAACACGAGACCTCTGGTTAAGTTAGAACAACCCCTTGCCAGTTGATCTAAATGCTCATAGGTATGCATGGTGATACAATGATACAATTAAATTTCAAAATTCTTGCATACGATACTATACAAATTGTATTTTATGTTTGTATTACTTAGTAGTATAATTTGTTAGGTGGTTATAAAGGGGTAGTTGATAAATTAATTCTCATGTTATGAAAGTAGCACATGGTGATACAATGATACAATTAAATTTTCTATCTATTTGTTTTTTTCCAGTAGAAACTTTCCAAGTTGTACATGACGATACACTTTAGTTATTCTTTTTTTTTTTTTACCATAATAACTTTTCAATTTAGAGATTACATATATATTCCATTTTTTCAATAAAGAAAAAAATTTATGCTCATCCTCTAAATAACGAATAATACCCCTATATTAGGCTGACACGATCAATGAGACTAAATAGCCCACTTTTTGTTCGAGTGATTATAAAGAACGAGTGTGCTATTAAAATATGCAAACGGGTCTGGGTCGTACCTAAATGGAGGAAAGAGAGTCTGTTTTATAAGTCCAAGAAAGTTCCACTCTAAAATCAATTGACAATAAATAGAATAACCCATTGACTTATAAATTAGTAAACTCTCCCCTTTTTATCGATGTGCGACACCACTCACATGTGGAACTTTTTCTTGACAAGTGTGCATCCTAGCATAGGATACCCTAGCGGTAGAGGGAGAAGGCCCCCACATCGTGACGTTGTTAGGGCACTAGTAATAGATTAACCTCTAATAGGTTTGTTCTCAGGCCATATAAGCTAAAATACAAACTCATTTACCAACAAACCTCCTACTAATAACAAATAAACCTCTTCAAGGTTCATATCATGACCCACTAAACTTTTTCATCTCTTACATTCGTTCTCTCTCCACAAACCTGGATACTATATTGTAACCCCTCTTATTTATGAACCTCAACACCAATGTCTAACACAGGCCGTCCAATGGCAAGTTCAGAGTGTTCTCAGAATAGAGGCCCAAAAATTACTCTGTTGTTAGAATAATTACATATAATTACCATCAAGTAGCATAAAAATCTCTCGACAAAGTGGTTATTGCACACTTGTTTCATTCAGTTTTTAGCTTGAAGGCCCGAGTTCGATCCTTTGGAGCAACAAAATTCCTACTCCATAAATTTTAGTTTTTCTACTTTATTTTTTTATTAAAGTCAGTTTGGTCATACAAAATTATGAGAAAACTTCCTTTTTTTTTTAAGTGAATAAAATCACATATCTTCAAATGTATACTTTATAGTTTATAGCAATGTATTGATTTATTGCAATTCATTATTTCAAATTTAATAATAATAATAATAAAAAAAAAATTGTTATTTGGAGCCTCAAATCGACAAATAGAACCGGGCCTCTTAAAATTATTGGACTGCCCTGGTCCAACAATAGAAGGTTTGTAGACAAACCTCTAAAATGGTGGACATGTCATCCTACAAACCTCTTGATGAACCTCTATTGTTATTGCCCTAAAATGACACGCAACTTCTCCATATTAAGCTAATCAAAATAGACTACACTACAAATTGCAAAATCCTCAGCCCCACCCCCCACCCCATTCCCCTTCTCTCTCTCTCTCTTCTCTCCTTTTCCTCTCTAAAAACCCTAGCTTTCATTAATCAAATTCGGGACTTGCATTGACCATTAATCGATGGTAAGCCTTATAGAAGCTTTATTTATCAATTTTTAGTATGCAAAACTATGAATTAACTAATAAAAGTCTCCCTTTTGATGAGATTCGTTTGTCCGTCTCTATTTTCAAATTTTTTTCTGTCATTTATATCTTTATAGAGTTTAGTTTTATAGGAAATTTAGATAAGAGCGATTTGTTGATGATTCGTCATAGAACTACAACGGATATGCGTTATTCGGCGACGACTATATGGTGCCGATAAAAAGGTAAATTTTCTCCATCAATGAATCAAACGGAGGATCCCTTTAAAAGCTACACGAAGAGAGCGATACAAGGACGAGCCGCATTGTTATATCATGTTTTAAGTAGATCCTTAGTTTTACAAGAGAAATTTGTCATTTTGTAATACCCGGATATTTTGGGACTCGCAAAGGACCCCTTGGGATTCGTGAAGGGACCTTTGTCCACTCGGGAGTGAAGTATGACTATAAAGTGGACCGAGTATAACCTATGCTAGACTTAGTGGAGTTGTTATAATGCCCGCCTATAGAAGGGTCGTTTTAAAACTGTCATAACTTGAGATCTAAACATGTTATTAATGTGATTCCAATTGGAGGTGATATCTTGTTCTCTTACTATTCCAACGATAGGTCACACGCCCAAAATGACCAAGAAACGAGTGAGATATGACTGTTTTACGAAAATTGATCATTGCTGAGAACTGCGTTGTACTCGATCGAGTGGTCTAAGCACTCGACCGAATGGAGTTCACTCGATCGAGTGTTCTCATTACTTGATCGAGTATGTGTCTGTAACACCCCCATACTCCAAAGTGCCTTACCAAGGCCACCTTAGACATAGGGATGCTACCATCTCGGTTTCCCGAAGCAATGATAATCACAAGACAATAAAGAAACAACTTTAAATAACAATTTAAGTG
>VHZZ01012617.1:16750-31518 GCA_009801015.1 Silene noctiflora | reverse complement strand
TGGATTGTTTATATTAGTAGTTTATCAAGGGATAATGTTATTGTTATATTAGTCGTAATATCTTGTTATCATCATGTTATCTTGTCTTCACTCATGTTTCATGTATGTTTGTATGTTTACCACGCCCACGCATGTATATTGAGAATCTCTTATTCTTTATTGATGTTTTATATTTTTGATTATGCTTATCTCATTGTATCGTGGCTGGGAGGACCTGGAGTTACGCCCCACTGACTGTGGCATTCATGTTTTCATAAATGACAGGTACCGTTGGTGTCTAGCTAGGGAAGACATGTGTGGCTAGCGAGCGATCTACCTAGACCTTTAACTTCGACTTAGTAGACTTACCTTATTTTATGTTTATCGAACTTGTCATTCGTGAGATATCTTTTCCCCTCACTATTTCTACTTTATCGGACTGTATAACTTATTTATCTTTCGTTTATGTTTCAGTTTCTTTGACGCTTCGCTTTTAGTCTTAAAAAGTTTTACAAATCTCGCATTTCCGCAGCGTAGTTACTCTTTTATGTTAATTTATTCGTGTCCTAAATAGCGGGGTGTCACACAAGGTTTCTATCATGGTGGTGGTTGATAGGTTTAGTAAGATGGCATATTTCATTGCCTGCACCAAAACTGAGGATGCAGTGAGTGTTGCTGATCTCTATATAAAGGAGGTTGTCAAACTCCATGGGATTCCCAAATATATTGTCTCAGACAGAGATGTTAAATTCATGAGCCACAACTGGAGGACCCTATGGAAACTGCTGAGAACTAGGCTCCTGTTCAGCACCTCCCACCACCCACAGACTAATGGACAAACTTAAGCAACAAACAAAACATTGGGTAGGATACTTAGGTGCATTGTGGCCAAGTCTCTGAAGGACTAGGATCTGAAGCCAGCTGCAGCAGAATTTGCATTCAACAGGGCTCCAGCAGGCAGCACTGGCAAGAGCCCTTTTGAAGTTGTTTATGGGGAGAACCCTTTCATGCCAGTTGATCTGGCCCTAGTCAAGGGAAGCTCAGGTAATTATGATGCTAAGGAGACGGTAAAACAGATGCAGCAAATCCATGCCCAAGTCAGGAAGCAGATTGAAAAGGCCAATGCTGGGTATAAGGCTAGAAAAGGACCAAAAAAATCCAGGGAGTTTGAAGTTGGAGACCTTGTTTGGCTACATTTAAGGAAAGAGAGGTTCCCTGATAAGAGAAGAAACAAGCTGATGCCAAGGCAGGATGGGCCATTTGAGATAACTGAGAAGATCAGTCCAAATGCTTACAAACTAAACTTGCCAGGAGACTATGGGGTTCATGGAACATTTAATATTGGGGACCTGCAACACTACTATGGAGAATCTGGGGAAGAAAAGGGAACTGAGGATTTGAGGCCAAATCCAAATCAGGAAGGGGAGGTTGGAGCAGGAGCTCAGGACACTAGTCATCAAGCTAACCAGAGTTCAAAGGCAGTCATGACCAGGGCCAGGTCTTTAGCTCAGCAATTCAATCAGCAGGGCAAACCAGACACAAACTCATCTTAATGACAAGCAAGACAACATAATGTACATATTTGGCCAGTCTCCAAAAGGTCTCAAGTACTTTTCTTAATCAGTAGTTGATCCAGGAACAACAAGCAGGCAGTTTTTGCTCAAGTAAGCTAAGTAACAGGTGGTCAGGCTTGCAACTGAGGCTTGGATTTTTGTCCTGGCTCGAGCTAAGGTGTTATGTGGGGAAWTCCTTATTCAAGGTCAACAGACAAGAACTCCAAAACAAGCCAAAGCTTTTAAATGAGCCTGCACAACCAACTGCCAAGCCTGCACAAGCAAAYAACAGACTRCATACCTACTTTATGCTTTATGCTTTATTGTTTTGTTTTCTTATTTCAGTTGTGAGACAATTGTGTCTGTTATTTTGTAAGGTAGCCAAGGTTCAATCTGAGCCTTAGGATTAACTTTTCTGTACTGCAAAACTTCAGGCCTTGGCCTATATAAAGCCAAGGAGCATCAATGAGAAGATAGACCACTTTTGATAAAAATTTCAAATTTTACTGAACCTTGTTCTGTAAACCCCTCTCTTGGCTGTGTGCTGGAGATTTAACCTTTGCTCAGTATTGGGTTAGTGTATTCAGATCCTTTGCTGTGTGCTGGGAGCTGATTCACACCCCTTCCTCTTTGGCTTAGTGCTTAGAGAAGGGTCTTATCCCAATCACAGTGAATTACAGGATCAGTGTCACAGAGTCTGGCTTGCAGCAATTTATAAAATAATTAGATTTCATCTAAAATCACCAAACTTGGCTCAATCGCAGTTCATCCTCTTAACTAAATTATCACAAAATTTCAAGATTTAAGAAGGTCATTTGCTATTTTTAACAATTCCCTACTTTTTGTTGTACCCGGGGAACTCTGACTGTTTGTCCTGAACCTTGCACTGTTACTGTCAGCTCTTCTTGCTTATAGTTTCAGTCCAGAACTTCGGGACCAAGTTCTCTTTTAGTGGGGAGTGGATGTAATAACTCGGGAACTTAAGAAAAAGGGATGATAAAATAAGAGCATGAGAGCGGAAAAAAGAACCTTGAGTCGAGATGTATATGTGAATAAGAAAAAGGATACGGTAAAGGATAAGAGGGATTCGGTAAAAGATCACAAGTAAGGCAAACAAGAGGGAGTGCTTCGAAAAGAGAGAGACGTGAGAATCGTTATTGAGACGAGATGATGCTTGAGAGCATGCCGGAAAGGAGAGTAAGGAGGTGAACTTCGGGGACGAAGTTCATTTTAAGGGGGGGGAAGATTGTAATACTGGGATATTGTGGGACCCGTACAAGAACCTCAAGACACGTAAGAGGATCACCCGACTTGATGAGAGACTACTCGGGAGTAAATTATAGCCATACACTAGACAAAGTAGGACCTATGCTAGACTTAGTAAGCCTGCAGTGGACTGAGTGGAGCTTTATCTGATCGAGTGGCTGGAACTCAGCCGAGTACAGCGGTAATAGACCACGTAAGTGGCACTCGGCCGAGTGGACACGGAACTCGACCGAGTGGACTCGACACTCGACCGAGTGCAACTGCTCAGTACACGATAAAGCCTATTTTTGGGTTCTTATCGTAAATCATTCTATCCTTCTTCTTGATCACTCCAAATCCTCTCCCTTCTCTCTAAACCCCTCACAAACACCTTTTTATGGGATTCAAGCTTGAGATCTACCATTTTCTATTTCTTATGAACCCTAACTTTTGGGGTTTTTTTATGGGTAATTAATTAGTAATTAGTATGTGTAATATGGGTAATTAATGGGTAATAATAAGGGGTTTTGTATTATATAATAGTTTAGGATGTATTGTAATAGTATTATGTGACTTTTATAGGATGATATGGTTTCATGAGACGGGATTATGTCGGATTCGAGTAGCTTATGAAGATTGTTAAAAGGTAGGTTAATCCTATTCGGTTTTGATAATGTAAACGTGTTTTTGTATGCATATTGTCACTTAAAACCCATGATAAAGGTAGTATTTCATTCACCATGGTTATTGAGAATGGTAATGAGTTTCATTGTGTCAGAAATGCATTGTAACATAGTGTTGGTTGGTGACAATTCGAGAGTCAGAATAATTGAGGAAATGTTATATTCATGGCATATTTGGGAAGTGTGTCTCATGAGGAGTCATATACTTGATATATCGTATTTCATATTGCGCATATGTGTTTATTGTACATGATGGTAATTGTTGGAGGAGTTGTGGTGGTGATTCTTGTTGTTCAGGAGACGTAAGCGGTTGGGAGACCGTCTTACGCTTGGGTTGCCTCCTAGAGCTTCCCACTTCAAGAGGGATGTGAAAATTAATGACTTGAGTCATGGAAGGACACGTGAGGTTGACACACATCGTCTGGCAGAGGTCCGGTTAGCGCTCGGGCTCGGTACCACGGGCGTTTCCCGAGTACCTTTTTAAGGACTGCGGTCCGGCTGTTTGGTGGGCGGTGCTGCGGTGCCGTCATCGAGTTGTGAGTGTCGTGGACGTGTTCTTGGCACCGGTGTGTGGGTTTCGGAGTCGTAGTGATGGGAGATTTGTTATTGTACATTCATATTGCATTTCATATTCACGCCTATTGTCTTTTGTGATTGTTTATATTATTGACACTAACCGTGTGTTGGCTGTGTAATTATCGCCTATTTCTGGGGTGGCCAGTGTTAATCCATATGGTATTTCCGATCATATGGGAAACAGTTGGTTTACAGGTTTTGTTTGATGTCACGCGAGAGAAGAGATGAGTTCTGGACTTGGAGTCGAGTTGTATAGTCGGTAGATTACTTATTTGAGTTGTATGATGTATAGTTTACATTTTTTATTCATTTTTCATGTAGGTAATTCACTAAATATGTCACTTATACATAAAGTTTCTTAATTGTAATTCCGATTTCACTGTCTCGGAAAATCGAGATGATAACATCTCCCGATTACCTTGGCCGGGTAAGAAGGGGGTGTTACAAAGCATGTTTTAGTAGTCCGACCTAGTAAGTGCGAGAGTCCGCTAGTAATCGTTCGAAGATTAGTAATCAAACCAAAAAGTATTTGGTAATAAACCTAGACAATTATTGATTATATGTTCCTCTAATTCGACATCAACAATTGCTAATTTACATGTGCAACCTTATTTCCCTAGATCTTTTATTATCATTGGTATACATCTTAATTTGTTATCGTTTTAATCATCAAGCCAACCAAACAATCGATCAACCTTGATAGAATTCTAACCTTAGCTTTTCATATTACATCTACCGTCTCCTTGAGTTCGACCCATACTTCCCTAACTACATTTTTTTGATAGTTAAGCCTAAAGTATCCTTGTTAGGTATGCGATAAGCTTATCATGAACACTCATATTAATCGTCTACTTCGCTAATTATTAAAAGATAGATTTTTGTCCAATTCACTTCCAAAAATGTTGAATATGATAAATGTGTTCTCTCTATTATGACTTATGAGTATTGTTATGCCATAATGAATAATATTCATATTTTGAATACGTTTAGGTAAAATAAGAGCATGTTAAAGTAAATAGGGATTGAAATTAGACTCGCCAAAATTTAACCCTTCCCGCAAACTTGACTGACTTGTATGACTCGATGAGTCCAAAGTAAGTCTAACTTAAAGCTGAATATATAACATATAGAAAGGAAAAAATTTATCTAATATTATGAGTATTCTTATGCCATAATAATGAGTAACATTCATATCTTGAATAAGTTTAAGGAAAATGCGATCATGTTAAAGTAAATAGGGATTGAAATTAGACTCGTCAAAATTTAACCCTTCCGTAAACTTGACCTACCTTGCACATTAATTCAGGACTATTTTCCATAAAACATGAATATTTGAGTAAATATTTATTATTTCAAAAATCAACGAAATACTCGTGCATGTATTGACACATAATTTCTAAATATTATCTTAGGTAACTTTCAAAATACGTAGTTAAAGTAAGCCGTTTATAGTACGTTAATAAAATGTGAGTCCAATTTGGGTACTATGTACGTAAAACTTATTTAGTTATTATGTTTATATTTCTTAAACTATTCAAATCTCTCATAGTATAATAATTTTGAACTCATTTGACACCGTGACACTCCGTCATCTTCGGATATTGAAAATGATATATTTCGCGTTACTAATACGTTATTATCGTTATATTATTTTTATTATTATCGACCGGTGACCAGAGCTAGTTATTTAATTAATTGAACCTCGCTTGTTCAATTACACCATTACAACTATAAAAGTTATTTCGACTTTTGAATATATTTTAGTAACTTCGGTTTTAGAATATAATTATCTTATTTTCGAATTCTGAAAAATCGCTCTTATTAATTAAAAACCGAGTCAATATCTAGACGATGTATAAAACCGAACGGTGACCCGAAATTTAGGCGTTATACACGTACCCCCTCACATGTCATGTAATACCCAAATATTTTGGGATCCGTACGAGAACCTTGGGATGCGTGAGAGGTTCATCGAACTCGATAAGGAACCACCCGTGAGTAAAGTATAGCCTTACACTAGACCAAGTATAACTTAGATTAGACCTAGTGAGTGTGCAGTGGACCGAGTGAAGCATGCAGTGGACCGAGTAAGTGTCACTCGGCCGAGTACAACCTTACTCGACCGAGTGAGTGGCACTCGGCCGAGTGGACCCAGTCACTCGACCGAGTGACACTGTGCAGTACCCGATAAAGTCTAATTTCAGTACCTAAACCTAATTCATTTCTATCTCCTTCCCAATATCTCTAAACTCTCTCCCTTCTCTCTAAAACCTTTCAAATACCTTCTCCATGGGATTCAAGCTTGTTTTAGAGGATTGTTCACCTTACCCTTCCTTCGTTTCATCTAAGTAAGTAAGATCTATCATTTCTAGTGTTTTATAACCCTAATTTTTAGGCGTTTTTGTTATGGGTAATTAAATAGTAATTAGTATGTGTAATATGGGTAATTAGTGGGTAAATGTGGTTAGTCCCATAATAGTGTCAGTATTTCATGATGGCATGATAATGAATGGCCAGTGTTGGTTCATGATAACATTGGATGGCATTGTAACATGTTAGTTGTGAGACATGTCTGGAGGTATCTCTTGATTGTTGGCTTATACGAATATTTGGCGTAGTTGGTATCCGTTTCATATGATAAGGAGGCATGTTTGATGATTATTGCATATATGGAAAGATGTGTTGGTATACATTGTATTGCATATTATGTTAAATGTGTTTGTGGAGGTTGTTGGCGGTGTTACGATGGTGTTACTTGTTCTTATGGAGATGTGAGAGGGTTGGGAGACCGTCTCACGCTCGGTCCGCCTCTTGGAGCTTCCCACTCCAAGAGGGATGTGCACATTAATGGCTTGAGTCATGGAGGGACACGTGAGGTTGAGTCACGTCGTCTGGCAGGGGATCTGAGTCGCTCTCGGTCCCGGTACCACCAGTTTGTCCGGAGTACCTTTTTACGGGCTGCGGTCCGGCTGTTTTGGTGGACAGTGCTGCGGTGCTGTCACCGGGTTGTGGATATCGTCGGTGTGCCCCTGGTATTGGAGTTGGCCACGAAGTGGTGTGGTTGGAGGTCGTGTCGTATGCATTTCATTGTCGTGTTGAATAATCATATTTCATATATCGTATCTTATATGCTTATATTATTGAAACTGACCGTTTGTGGCTATGTGTAAATTGTCACCTATTTCCGGGGTGGCCTGTGTCGATCCATATGATATTTCCGATCATATGGAGAGCAAGTTATGCACAAGTTGGTTTTGTGTCACGCGGGAGACGGGACACACTTTGGGCTTGGAGTCGAGCTACCTAGTGGGATGACGTAGATAGTAGTCAAGTTGTATTTATATAGTTCACTTGTTATTTATTTATAATGTTTGTAATAGCTAAATAACGTATTTACCTTAATTGTTTCTAAATTGCAACTCTGATTCACCGCCTCGGGAAACCGAGATGATAACATCCTCCCATTGCCTTGGCCGGGTAAAAAGAGGGTGTTACATGTCAGTCCCTCTTAATTTTCTCAACGCCCATGTTAATTCTGTTCCTCCCATTTACTCTTCTTAACCCATTTTCTAGTCAAACAAAACAAACCCCTAATCTTCCGTCTCTTTCTTCGTTTCCTATAAACAACAAACCCAATAATATTCATTAATACTCATGTATATATCTATCTATCTATCTATACTAAATAATAAAACAATAACCATAACACATTTTTTTTCCGCTGAACTACTCATACCTTATTTCTATTGAAAACTAATATTTTCTAAAATAACTCCTAAATTGAAGCAATAAATAAAGAAAATTACCTTAAGTTTGTTTCCTCGTTTTAAGAAGGAGAAATATAACAAATTACTCCCATAAGTTTGATACTATGTGCAATCAAGCTCCAAAACTTATAAATGTAGCTAATCAACCCCATAAGTTTCTCTTGATGTGCAATTAACCACATATCTTATTTTTAAGAATAAAATTTGCTAATTAAATATTTTACGATTATTGATAATCAAAATTGTTGATTAGATTTTAATCTTAAAATTCTTGCCTATTAAAAAAGATATTCAAATATTTTTTATTTTGGTGAAAAATGTTCTGAATATAAGAATTGTTAATGATGTTACAATGAAAAGTTACATGACCAAAATTTTGTTCATACTAGCGACTATTGGTTTCTTTTGATGTTTTTAGTACGTATTATCTAACTAATATGCAATTAAGCACAAATCACATATTATCTAAAACTCGATTTGTGCTTTGCACATTTTTGGAATTTTTTTCCAACACCATGGTGCATGAGTGCTAATCAGTTTGGGATTGGATCCCACCACAAAATAGTAACAAGTACTAGCGTTGGTTTGTTTAAGTGAGAAGGATTTTTAAGTTTTATCTCTTAACCAGTTGTTCGAGTTCACTCCCTAACTTATATGAATGAAAACCCTCAAACTTGTAAGTATATATTCCTATTAAATTGTGTTCAATAACCGGAAAGAGCTTCTCGGACTATCCAAGCATGTACTCTAAGGTGTCTCTCATTGGGCCATCTCACTTAATAAAGTTGGGCATCATTTCAAAATCAAAGAGGAGAATTCAAAACAAAACTTTAGTACACAAGAAGGCTAGAATAGCAAATTAGAAGAAGCGTCCCAATCATTGAAACAGGTCATAAAAGAGTCAGTATTAAGTGAAGGCAACTAGATACCCACACACTATCTCTCCAACTGTCAAACTTCTGGCAAACAGACGGGCATGAAAGGGACAATAATTCACCACACTGAAACTACTACGGTCATTCTTATACAAGATCTCCAGATTTCACTGTTTAAACTTACCATCAGTTTTGTCTCCTTCACCCCTTTCTGTTTCATTCATTGCTGACAGTCTCAAATCAACATTTCTCACCCATACAAATTACTGCATGTATCCACATTATTTTCGGCAACAGTTTATTTGTGTTAACACAAAGGGAAAACGCGTCAAACAACACAAATTCTCATTTGTGACAACACTATTCCGTCATAAGCTTGTGACCTCTTACAAAAAACAAGTGGGAGAACTAGTAGGAAGGCAAGTGGGAGGGAGTTGAGAGGTCACAAGCTTGTGACCGTCATAAGCAAGACAGACAATCCACCTTTCACATTAATTCAGGACTTTACGAGAGTTACTCGGAACAAAACCAAGAGGACGATATTCGGAGATTGCCGATACAAATTGCTTGCGTAGCACTTCTTTCACGAGTTTAGGATTTAAGTGTACAAAAGAGCTAGTACATTTTTACAAAGTATAACTGAATCAAGTAATACACTTTAGCCAATAAGAATAATAGGGGACCAAGATTACAACCAAACCCACCAAGTACTTTATTTTGGAGCCCCACATCAAGAATTACAATCATGTCAATACCTTTTACTCCTTTGCTTTTGCTTTTTTATGATTGAATCATATACTTGTGTAATACATGAAACTATTATCTTCTTCATACGTTAATAAGATCACCATTTACTCGTTGAGAGTTGCCATCGAAAAGGTTCTCCAGAGATCTAGCTTTTCTGCTGCGAACTCTGCCAGCTTCTTTGAGCAACTCTGCCAACCTCCTCTTTTCGTCATCCACATCCGGATTTGCTGTCCCCAGCTTCTCCTCCCTCATTCCAACAACGTATTCCAAAAGCTCTATGGCATCATCCAACCTGTAATATATTCCAGCACAATGAATGTGGCATTAAAATTTATGATCCAATAATAATGCAAGGATGACATTCTGTTAACAAATTCCAGAGACTGATTGCATATCATATGCTCCAAAGTCCAAACTTTCATTAAAAACTAAAAGAAAGGCAAGAACTTGGGTAAAACAAGGATTTATGATTGGTAGTGAATGAGATGTCAAGTTTCAGGCGAGCTTCTAAAGAAGCAGGACCATATTACCCCTTCTTTTTTTTTGGGTATAAAAGAAGACACAAAGGCCGTATGATGCAAACGGGTTCTGAATTACGTCATGACTCATGAGTGACATTTGCACCAAAACTTGTTTAATAAACATAATGTCCAAGCATCTGAGCAATTAACCAAAAAAATACTTGCAAGAATGAACAACGGGAAAAAGATTGATACCTGCCAACTGCATCATATGTTCCAGCAAGATTGCTGTAAACACCAAGTGTATCAGGGTGATATGGACCACATTCTTGTTCAAGAATAGCCCTAGCCTCTTCAAATAAGTCAGTGGCCTCGTTAATGGCATACCGTTGGACACAAGCGAGTCCCATTTGGTTAAGAACTATACCAAAGAAAGCAGATTTCTTATCCCCACTAATACGCATTTTGGTAACAGCGCTCTTGAAGGAATTGTATGATTCTGTGTAGTTTCCTAGAACATAGTACATGACACCCATTTGTGCTTCAATTCCCGCAATAGTATTTTGCTGCCCAGGGGCATCATTGTAAATTTTTAGAGCCTTTTGGAGTAGCTTGATTGCTTGATCAAGCTCATTCATAGACTCATAAATGGCAGAAACATCAGTGAACCCACTAGCAATATCCTCCTGGGGGATACCAGGAACTGGCTTACTGTAAATTCGAAGAGCATTTTCACAGTATGACATGGACTCTCTAAGCTTCCCCGTCTTATTATACAAATCAGCAAGACGAACGAATACAGAAGCTATGGTTGGATGGTTCTCCCCTTTCGCTGACTTGAAATTTGTCAGGGCTTTCTCATAGGCAAAAATAGCCTCATCATATCGAGAAAGAGATAAATATGAATCGCCAATGCTACAATCAACAGAAGCCACCTCTTTTTCTTGACCATTGGCTACCATTGCCATACTAGCTAAAACTAGATGCTCGAGAGCCTTCTCATGATCACCTTTTGTTTCACAGATGAGACCCATAAGCCTTCTATCGGCTGCCTCTTCTAGGGAACCGGGTGAACCACTCTCTCTATGGATATCAAGGGCCATCTCACAAAGCTTCTCAGCCTCATCAAATTGCATGGCTTGCACATGAACCTCGGCCAAATACCTACATGTCTCACCTACACGAATATCTTTTTCTCCTAAGACTTCTCTTTGAATCATTAGACCATTTGTATAGCACGCTATTGAATTTCCAAGTTGCCCAAGCATGGCAAAAGTGTCACCAAGTTGCATATTCCCTGCAAATTTAGCAAGGGAATAACTTTCACCATCCTCAATAGATGGAAGCTCAATAGAGCGCTGAAGAACTGGTACCGCCTCGTTGTACCGACCAAGGCTACAGTACACTGCCGCTGTAACATGTAGAGACATGATCAAATCTAAACTAGGCTTCCCATCAGCACATATTTCGAATGATTTTGAAGCTCGTACTGCAAAATCAAGGGCCTTATGGAGATTATCTCCTGAGGAAATCAAGTCTCGAGCTTGCTTGAGCAAGAAGGGTCCAAGGTCAGGATTATCCAAGGCTAAGTCAGACCCTGCAAGCGGGATGTTCCTCAGCTTCTTTGGTAGGGTCGTCTTCTTCCTCATAATTTTGCCATTCTTACCCTTCTCAGGACTGACCTTCTCTAAATCAGGAACCTTTTTAGATTTCCCTGATGACCCTGATTGGTTACTTGTGGATCGGGTCTTACTACCAGAATTTTCAGCAGGAGAAGCATTAAGGGCATTCCCACCTTTTTCCTCCTCCTCGGCAACTTCCTCTTCCATAATCTCCACCTCCCTCATTTCTCCACCGACAAGATGCCTCAACTCAGAATCAATTCGAGACTCATTATCATCAGACAAATAACTACGCCTCGAGGGCGACTGATCTGAACTTTGCATCTCATAAACATTATCATAAAGTTGCTCAATTGAGGTGTCTAGAGCTTCATTTAAAGACACATCTTCCTCTTGAACACTCCTAGGACTCTGAGGGCTTAATGTACTTTTCGGGGACCTCGCATTTTGAACTGAGTTTTCTTTACTAAGTGTTACATTTACTTCTGACCCATCTTCAATCACTCCTTCCACAACTACTCCAGGCATCTTTACAAATAGAGGAGTAAATACTATCTACAAATTTCTCAAAATAGAAATTCTGCAGTCTGCACATGCCATTATAATCAACAAAAATAAAAAATGTCATCATCTTTCACTAGCAATTTAAACAAATAGCAACATACAGTCTGATATAGATCCAATGTAACATAAATTCAGAGATAAAAACAAACACAATAAAAAAACATAATAGAAGATCAATTAGCCCGCTGTAAGGCGGTTTTACACTAATATAGTCAATACCCAGATCAAATAACCATAAGATCTATTTATATAAAACTAAAAACATAGAAAAGACATAATCATTGGGCAAAATAATGAAATGGGTTTATGCACATTGAACAAAATAAGAAACTTAAAAATGAAATGTACTCGAAAATTGGTTGTTTATATTTGTACAAAGACATAAAAATGAGAAATGATGATTAAGGTACCTTAATAATAATAATCACATGTGTAGAAGAGCATTTGAGTGATTAATATTGTGTTTGCAGAATGAAGAGAACAAGTGAGAGAAATGAGATTAATTTATAGGAGAGATAGAGATATAGGGAAGGGTGTAATAAAAAAAATATTATAACGGGTAAAATGACAGATAAGAAGAAGAATAATAGGGAGGGAGACGAGGGTAAAATGGGAAATGTGAAAGATGAAGGAAGGATAGAGATTGATAGACGGTAGAATGTCAAGGGGAAGAGAATGCGACTTCTCCCCCAACTATCACCTCATACACCTCCATTTAACCTCAACATCTACCTTTTTACTATTGCCGGTTATGACGTGGCCATTCATTAAAACCGCCTTCATTTAATCATTAAAAAAACACAAATTCTTACATATGATAAATGAGTTTGTGAGAGGTCATTAACTTGTAACCATCACAAACAAGTCTTGTTGTAAAAAAAACAATAATGTATTTGTTTGGGCCCTATTTCGCATATTGGGTCGGAGAAGGAAAATTGGGCTGAATGTTTTATACTCACTCACCGGGTAGGAGAAGAGAGGAGCCTGCGAGTCATGTGAAGCAACTGAAGAAAGCTGGAGCCAAGGTCCAACGAGAAAGGAGCAAATATCTTGAGGAGCAAACAAGCTAAACCTAACTAGGGTTTAGTCCTATATAAGACGGAGCAAGATGGGAAAAGGGATTTATTCATAGAGAAACCAAAGAGCAGCCCTACAAACAATACATTAGCAATTTAGCCGTCTCATTTCTCTTGTATTTGCGCCATCTAATTAACATCTTGCTAGTGAATATCTTGGAAGGATACCGTCTCCTTCCCGCGGTCGTTTCCCATCTAAGGTTTTCTGCATCACCATATCTCTTGTGTTAAGTCTATTTTAATTACGTACCATATTGCACATATTACAGTCATACAGGAACAATCACACGTTTAACGCATAAGATTACTTTGACCCTAAATTAACCTCTTCGGTAAAATATACCAAAACAGTTTGGCGCCCACCGTGGGGCATAGTGGTCGTCATCGTTAATCGTTCCGTAAGTAAGATACACCATGTCAGGAAACAAACAAGTAGCTATACCACGATCCGAAGGAATCCAATCACCACAAGTGCCAACAAGTTCACCACCAGCAACAAGAGTGTAGACCCCGGTGTCAGGGCCTCCGCCAAAGACCAGTCTTCCACCAAAATCCGATCATCCAAAAGCGTCCAGAGAGATGGAAGTCCAACCAAGGATGGAGAAAGAAGCTGGACTTGTCCAGGGGGAGCAGGATGTTCGCTCGACAAGCCACGTCCGGCACCATACCCCCTACCGCCAAATCCAACCCAAATCATAATCAACGGGATGGATAATTTGTAGAAGACGATTGATAACATGAGGGAAAAGAACATGAAGGCAAAGGCTCAGGCGGTAGAGGATAGCCAAGCACTCTGGGCGTAGATAGATGCCATGAAGCAGTAAAGAACCACTGAAACCCCAATGGGGATCAGGAGCCAAACCCAAGTTGTGGGTCGGCTGGACGAAGCATCAGGGAGCGGGGAGCAAGAAAGCTCATTCCCCTCTGAGCTGGTTACGAGGTTGGATCTAACAGGGACACCACCAAAAGGAGGCGTAGTTCCATGTGGGTTAGGATGTCTGACGCCAGATAATTGGCCACCAACGAGCAGTGTAAAGCTATGACCAGGTAATGTTCATGTTAATAATTTTGTTACTACTGACCAGACACCTGGTGTGGGATTTGTCAATCGACAGGTCAAAGGTTGGCAT
This sequence comes from Silene noctiflora, assembly GCA_009801015.1. NCBI lineage: Eukaryota > Viridiplantae > Streptophyta > Magnoliopsida > Caryophyllales > Caryophyllaceae > Silene > Silene noctiflora. The sequence continues at coordinate 17,240 of VHZZ01012617.1, read as the reverse complement.
CCTAAGATCTTTGATGACAGCAACCCCCCTACCCACCAATTATCACAGCCATGTGACAACTTGGTTAGGGAGCAATGTCCAGAACAATCAACAACCCGCCTGTAATGTAACATTCCGTTTGGTGGTGGCGGCAATTGTGGTTGGACGATATTGTGAGCCATGTTTTGGAAGTAGGCATGGTGGGTGGAGTTAGTGTTAGGTGTTCATGTTTTATAGTTTGAGTTTGAACTTCAGGGACGAAGTTCATTTTTAAGGAGGGAAGACTGTAATACCTCAGTTTTATGACCTGTTAGGTACTCTATCGAGTACGACTTACTCTGTCGAGTAAGTCAGTTTTGAGTTCTGGAGTGAGTACTTCCTGTAGGGTACTCGATCGAGTAGGGGCTACTCGATCAAGTACCTCAGTTACTCGATCGAGTAAGTCGGTTTTACGGGTTTATTTGTCGGGTTTTGATAGCAATGCGTGGAATATTATATAAGGTGAAATTAT
>VHZZ01012615.1:30975-48907 GCA_009801015.1 Silene noctiflora | reverse complement strand
CATCGGTTGTGTGTAAGAACCGATTCCAAAAATACTCTTTAGCATCGGTTCATAACCGATGCCAATAACTCCTACCAATGGCAACTACGCCATGCGCATCTCCATGAACCAATGCCAAAAGGTGACTTTTAACCGGTGCCATAGAATGTTTTTCCACTAGTGATTTTGTGGCGGTATTCTTGGAAATATTTAAAGGTGTGTATAGAAAGATGTCATAATGTGGAGTTTTAGTTGCAATGGTATTATTGTAAATATAAGAAATAGAAGAGGGTAATTATGTCAATTATTTTACCAAGTATGGAAGAAAAACATTGGATTAGATTGTACGAAAATGGAATGCGAGAACATTGGATAAGAATGAATGGAGTATATGTCATGTCAATATTATATCATGAACTTTTAATTGAGTTATTTTTTTTCCTGATAAAAATGATTGTAATACACCTAATTACATTATATTGTTTCGGGTGTACCGTTTGGAACCCTTCATTCTTTCACCATTTCTCTTATACCTCATTTGCTAACTAAACAAAGAATTTTGCATGTTTTTATTCCTCTCTCATTTACTAACCCAACAAGGTCTTGGTGATCAAGACATATATTTGTTCTCTACTAATTCTCAATATAGACATGACGTTAAGTTAGTAACTAACGGAAATCTAAAATAATAGAATATCAAACATTAAATGCACGATTAGTGTTTTACAACTAAAATAAGTAGTATAATACACTATAATTACAACTTATTTTAATATCCGTGCAACGCACGAGCATGGAAACTAGTTAATTACAATTGTTAAATGTGGAAAATAAAACAAATATACAAAATAACCATAAATAATGTTAACTAAGGTTAGTTAATGACTTAACTATATATGCAAAATGACTAAACTAACCTAAATTAATCAAAGCTAACTAATCATGGTTTGCCACGTGTCAAATAGCTATTGGTTTGTGTACAAATTTTCACACAAAATGTGTATGTGTATATCTTCTCACATCACCTCACATTATTTATTCAATAAGTCTCCCTTGTGACGGGTTAACTATTATCCACATGGATAGATAAGATAACAATTAAGGTGCATAAAGAATCACAAATAATTTGTCTTATTAAGTCATGTGAGTTATACTTGACCCGTCACAAGTTTGTGACGGATATCGGCGGTCACAAATGAGAATTTGTGTTATTTATTTGACTGGAGTCATTATTAATATGTCGGCTTTGTCTTAGCCAGATCGAAAATCCCGCCTCCCCTGTGACCTGTCTGTCCTCACAAACTTCTCAAACTAACTTCATCTCAAACACAAACACTTTACAATACAGTGCTCATAATTCAAATCTAAATCTAATAACGCAACACAACATATAAATAAAACACAAATAAATCACAAATTCTGCTTATATAAATTACAAGATTCAAAGTTTGATACTTATTATTCATCTCCAATATTAATATTAATCATAATAATAATTCAATTTAATGACTACTCGTCGTCGTAGTTTGCTCAAAGTTATCGTCCTTGGTGATAGCGGGTACTTCTCTCTCTCTTTTTTTCGTGCCGAAACTATTTTGTGTCTCATCTCGTGTCCCGTTATCCTTTTCTTATAACACATCATCACTTCCATATAAATTAAAATTAAATCATGTTTATGATTTGAGAGTGATGCGAACAAATAGATAGTGAGACATAATATAAATTAAAATTAAATCATGTTTATGATTTGAGAGTGATGCGAACAAATAGATAGTGAGACATAAGATGAAATATTCGCTAATTGAATTTTATCGTGTTTATTTGCAGGGTAGGGAAGACATCGTTGATGAATCAGTATCCTTCATTCTGCTTCCATATAAAATATATATCTCTCGATTATTTGTTTATCTTTTTTTTATTCTTACATTCTTAATTAATTTAAGCAATACGGAGTGTTTATTGATTATGTTGATGTTAATTTAGCTTTTTTTTGCCGGTAAATTTGATGTTTTAAATGACATTGATGTTAAAAAGTTTAGGTCTTTAGCGCCTTCTTGGTAAATTAGCGGAAGTTCAATTGTTGTTGTAAATTTAGGTTTGATTGATGATTTGAATGCGGAAGGTGTTTCATGTGAATACTTAATTAAGAAACTAGGTATGTACATAAGAAGTTTAGCCAGCAGTATAAGGCTACAATCGGAGCGGATTTCCTGACCAAAGAGCTCCAAATTGATGACAAGCTTGTTACATTACAAGTGCGTTTTAGTGTTATTCCATTTTCGGCTATGCTAAAGTGAGACCGTTGTATACGAACAACAGACTCACTTTATGTTCTATACCTTACTCTGAAACTCAATTTAGGACTTGGTTGTATGCGTACAACAGTCTACGTCAGATGATCAAAATAACTATTTAACATTGCTTAGGATGATGCTGATTTGTTATCATCTTTGGTATTAGATTTGGGACACTGCTGGTCAGGAAAGATTCCAGAGCCTTGGTGTTGCGTTTTATAGAGGAGCTGATTGTTGTGTCCTTGTCTATGACGTCAATGTGATGAAGTCTTTCGATAACCTTGACAACTGGCATGGCGAGTTCCTCAAGCAGGTTCGTTTCTCTGCTTTGGCTTTGAATAATTGCTGTTGTCATTTGCAAGTATAGGCTCTTTTATTACAAGGAGCTTTTCTCATTGTCGATGCATTCGCCTGATACTAGATTTTTGATGAAAAGTTTTTTAAGGTGTGAATGAATTTCGTCCTAATTGAAATTTTCTATTTGCGGAGATCTTTTTCAAGCTTTTGTGATAGTGGAAGTTGTAATGCCGTGTTTCAAATACACTGGTGTGATCTTTAGGCATAGTGAATACTATACTGCTATATACCCTTTTTTCCCTCAGTGTTACGGGCTGTGAACGCTTGAATGAGTTTGTTTTCTACGATTATCATCCATCTTACTCAGACTCGCTTGCAAGTGTCGAACACAGCTTTCTGTGAAAATTTCATGATTTTCGCTTAAAATAAAGTGGCGTATTGTGTTAACACGTGACACATAGCCAAAGTGAAATATGGAAGTAACTTAGGAACCTATTTGGAATCCCTTATCTGATCAGCTAATGAGTTTCCTCCCTGTTGGCAGGGGTAAGAATAAGATTGCATCAAACTCGTGTTGGTGATAATTTAGGATTTTGTAATTTGGGGTGTGGCCATAGAGAGTTTGGTGTTCGGTTTGCTACTTGTGCGCCCGTTGGGTTAACTTTTTTTTGGTCCTCTCCCAAGCCCCGAGTTAACTTCCTTTTTTTGTCCATTCCCAAGCGTTGAGTCTGATGAGGTTCTGCTTTATCAAATGGGCTTGCTGAAAACCACTCATGAGATCATAACTATTGACTCCAATGCTATCAATTAACTGTCCTTTGAATTACACCAGTGTTTCTCCTTTATTTCGTCATGTCTCCCTGTACAACAACATTATTATCCGAGTGACTCAATGGCTCCCACAACTTTCATCATTTCTCACTGTTCGGGATAAAATGTGGGGTATTCTTGACTTCTTGCAGGGCTATTTTTTTTTTTTTTTGGTACTGTAAGTCACCTTTTGTAGGGACATTCTCTAATCCTCACTTAACTAATGAAATGCTTAAGTCTAGGCACATGAAACATGCCAATCTTGTGAAGGAAGAGGTAGGATAGGCTCCTTTTTCTTGTACCGAATGTTCTGGTTGCAAATTTATGTAATTATAATTGGCCTTCAACTTAATAAAATGGTTTCCCTAAAACTATGTTTCTTGAAAGGATTCTTTGTGGCTGTGCTTTTTGAGATATTGTAGAAGCAGGAACTTTTAAACATTAGATGCTTCATCTAAACCATTCGACACTTTAAACCATTAGCAAGAACTTTTTGTGCTTTTCAGAATAAATTGAGTTTTGGAGGGAGTCAATGCCGTATCGTTTCATAGTATTGTACACGTAGCACACTGTCAAAGACAAGTACCGAAGTAACATATCACCAACACCAAATTCGAGCGGCTACAAGGAGTAGCATCTTTTAGTTTCTTTGTTCCACTATATTATTTTTCAATCACAATGGAGCCAAAGACACATTGTTGACTGCATTTGGATTATGATATAGAATAAAGCAAAATAGTTCACTAAATTGTTGGTTCCCCTTGCATTTCTTTTATCGTGAAATAGCAGTGTTTTGGTGCAAATGTGCATTTTTCATTATTGGTACCATCCCTCGTATCTGACCAATTGTGGGAGCCCTTGTGACACTACTGTAATGTTGTTGTTGATCCGGTACAGTTGTGGTGAATCCTGGTGATAGTATTTTTATGTGTTTCCATGTCTTTCTATCTAAAAACTACCTTGGTGCTTGACAGGCTTAAACTTGTCACATAATCAAAAATAAATCCTAGAGTTCCACTTAACAATATAGGAAGTGAAGTAGGGTCGAATCCACAGAGAGAGAGAGAGGTGATTATATCAAATTACTATACTAATGATCTAGACTATTTAGAGGTATCTATTTTGTTGTTTGAGTTGATTTTAACTCAACTAATGACAAAGGTAAATAATATCAAGAAATAAGAACAATTATTATAAGACTAAAAACGGCGTTGGATAATATTTAAAGGGATTGAGGACCACAGGTCTAGGTGCATGAAAAGCAAGACCATGTCATCTGCTCATCACTCTCGAGCCTCCTTAGGAGCACGGGCGTGGAATCTTTCTTCTATTCCTCTCGAAAGTCCACGAAATAGCCCCAAAACGCTCCAGATTGCATTTTTTCCTGTAAAATTGGACAAATACTCACAAAGTAGACTATTCGGAGGAAAACGACTATAAATAGCTCTATAAGCATATCATAAAGACGTGAAATACAATGAGAAATGACATATATGTGTGTATAAAATACATGCATCAGTGCTTTCTAATATGCTCTGTGTTGTATAGGCAAATCCTCCAGATCCAAAGGCCTTCCCATTTATCTTACTTGGAAACAAGATTGACATAGATGGTGGAAACAGTAGAGTGGTAAGGAGTGTCTTAATTGTTAGAATATAGAGGCTACTTTTGGTTCCACAGTCTTCTAATTCAAACATTTCAGGTCTCTGACAAGAAGGCAAAGGATTGGTGCTCTTCGAAGGGGAACATACCTTATTTTGAGACTTCTGCAAAAGAGGATATTAAAGTCGACGATGCATTCTATTGTATTGCAAAAGCAGCTCTTGCCAATGAACGGGAGCAGGACATGTAAGTTTTAACATTTTGCTTCTTTATGGCACCTGCATTTGGAATGTCCACCACTCTACTTAAGTTGTTAATGTTTTTCACCTAGCTTTGTGAAAATCAAATTATCCAAACTTTTTTTCCAGACGTTTAAATTTCTATAAATTTTGGGACATGAAGGACGAAAAGTCATTAAAGTTCCATTCCTTTTCGCATATTTCGTTGATTGGCTTTTGTTAACAATTAAAATGGAATATCTCAAATTTAAAAGTGTGAAGATCAGTTAGTGGTGTATATTTTACCATTTGAAACTACTGACTTTAAGTGTTAGATAACCACCATTTGGATTGTGGCTTAAACCAATCATTGACTTGTTATGTTCCCTGCAATAATATAAGCCCCTTTGCTCTAAACGATCCCAAGGTCTTATGCTTCTGGTTTCCTCTGCAGATATTTCCAGGGCATCCCGGAAGCAGTGTCTGAAACTGAGCCGAGAGGAGGCTGTGCATGCTAACTTGGTTTGTTGCGATCTTGGTATAGATCAATCATCTGGGGGTAATTGTTATTTTTCCCCGGTAAACTTAGCGTTAGCTGCATGTTATTCTCCAGCTATAGACATTTTTTAATTTTTTCCTGTAAAATACTTTATTACTCGGCTTCAGTTTTACTCCACCCCTCGTTTTTGTGGGGTTTAAATTTCATGATACGGCTAGTGCTGTGTAAGATGCTGTATTTAAACGCTTATACGAGATGGTCTACCTGAAAATGATGCGAGACTGTCAATATATTGTTTATTATCTTAATAATAAGGCATTATTGTTAGGACCAATCTCATAATTGATAATCGTATGAAGTAGTCTATTTTAGTTTGACGATTTTTTTTGCGAGAATAAATTTGTGAAATTCAGTCCGTCTCATTGCTATCCGTCTAAAGCTAAAGACGGATAGTGTCCCTCTCACAAAATGTAAGTGGATAGTGAAGTGGTATATAGAAGTGATGTGGTGAACAAGAGTAAGTCTCCCTTAAGGACGTCATTATCCGTCTTAAGCATAAGACAGGTCAAGTATTATATCAGTTGTGTATATAAGACAAATATATTGGTTTTTCCCGATGCATCCTACTTTTGTCTTATATATACAAGTGGTATGATACTCGACTTGCCTTAAGGTTAAACGGATAGTGTCGTCGAATATGTGGGTTAACAATAGGTGCAAGTCTACAAGTGTGAGAGTCACAGTAATGGGTTGTCCAGTTGTCGGACTAAGATAATCTGTAAATCTGTAATGTATGTCCCCTATTACATTACAGTTGTATGAAAAAGATACTCCCATTATGTTTTGGAATGCTTATCCCATTATGCTTTGTTTGTAATCTGATTAAGAAGTGATGGGGCCGTCACTCCCTCATCATCCACTATATCAGACACCAGTCTATCTCATTTTCCAAGTAGCGGCAAACTCCCATCATAATTTACAACTACCTGCTTCTAAATGCATGAATGTTGGATGTTGTCAAATGGTAGCTCGTTAGTTTGCTTTTTTTATTACTCCGACTATCTTGTAATGAGTAGGGACGTTTTGTTCGTCGAGGGGGACAGGAAAATGAATCAACAAAGAGATACATTTAGGAAATGAATTCCCTATTAATATTTTGTGTGGTTTGGTTAACATTACGATATTAAAATGATCAAATATTAGTCTATCCACATCATCCCACCTCATAACCACCAACACTCACAATCACCGCCACATCTAACACCACTGTTAGTGGCATCCCCTTTGCACCCATCAGAACCTTTGCCCAACCACCAAAATCGCACTTGTGTTTTCGAAGGCATACTAGAATTTCAGCTCATTCATCTCAAGGTCGCAATTTCGGTTTAAGGTTAAACTTGGAGCTTTTCCCGGGGCGTACTAGAATTGTAATCTTCTTTTTTTAGCCCACATGCTCTTACTTTTATTAGGTCTATTTACAAAATATTTCCACTCTTACTGATTTTGAGCAGTGGCGTTTCTAGGACTTCATATATGAGGGTTTAAGTTTATAAATAAATTTTTCTCAATGATACAACATTCATTTTTTTGGGGGTAAATACAATATTCATTTATACCGATAATACTAACGAGTTTATACAAATATCTATTTGGTAAAAATTGTAAGATTAGATTTCTCATGAAAACTAATTGCGTAACAATAAAATCTAGGATATTTAAGCATAATTATTACGTGAAAGGGTCTCAGACAATGAGACGGTCTCATTATGTAAAAAAGACAATTTTTTTTGTTATTATTAAATAAATAAATTTTTGTATAAAAATAGACCATTTAGCGTCGGAGGTTTCAATGCTATAGCAAATTAGTAAGTTACTAAAAAATGAGGCTTAGAGCAAAAGATTATACACTATGGGATTCAAACTCGCAAACTCCAATTCATGCAATATGTATTCTAATAACCCCTACTCCACTCTCAAGTCTATGATTCTGCTTGCCTTTAAAAATATTTGTTCCTAAAAATTAGTACTAAAAAGTGTAAAAACGCCACTGAATTTTTGAGGGCGTTGCTGAAAACTTTTCTGGAGAATAATTTTCATCCTTGGGCTTGGCTTGACGATAGTTCCAGTCTGATCCACAGGGGTTAGTTAGCCGCAGGAGGCTTTTTTTTTAGTGTAAACTGAGCTATGATACTGACGGGGTTTGAAAAGAATGGCTTTAACAGCGATGTAGACTACTAAACATATATGTTTACGACTAGAACAAGTTGTCGTACCAAAGGCCACTTAGGCAGGGAAAGAGTTGAGACCTAACTACTCCCAAGTAGAATAAAATTATTATAACTGAATTTAATAAGTTTATCAAAAGAAAATTGTTTATTCATAGATATATAAATCAAAAAATGTTACACATAAAATACCTGCCCAACATTTAATAAACTCTCATGAGGAACATTAAAGATGACACTATGTTCCCTACAAATCTTCCTAAGGAAAGCATATACATAATCTACTGCAAGCTTCTTGTACAACTTTGAACCTGTTCTTGCTCTCACTACAGTGTTCCCCAGTATGTGCACCACCCCGGCTTCCTTACAAGCATTTAGAAATTCCAGCTCATCAATCTCCGCCTGCCCGCTTGTTTGCCCCGACTGCCTGTATGATAAGCTTGCCTGCCCCAACGGAGTATTCGCAGGCACGATAGAATCTACTGAATCAAGTGTCGAGCTGACAGAATACGCGTTTCTGCTGTCCAAAAGCATGTCTCTTGACTGTGCTGTTTGCTGCCCTAGACTGTATTCCTCCGAGTCCGTACATCCTTCCATCATGGATTCTAGTCTCACAAACATGAAAAGATTGTGAAATAGTTTTTTCTCAAAGTCGTCATCTTTCTTATGGAGATCCTTGTAGCCGTACCTCGCCACACACCGAAACATATGGAAGTCCTTAGGCCCAATACGCTTTACGAGGAATCTCTCATCCTCGGGGACGGTGTACACAGGGAGGTATTTAACACATACGAAAATGACCACAGAATGAATAGCAGGCAAGTTCGTGATGAAATGTGAGAAGATGCTCGGCACACCGCTGGCTAGCTCTGTGTACACAAGTCCGATCCCAGGAACCCTAACGAGCCCTAAGCTTGGGCCGAGCCCAAGAATCCAAGCCATTGATACCTTGCTATGCATTTCAAACTCGTAGCGTTTTACGGTGCCATAATGCCATACAACCATGACGATGAGAAAAACGGCGGCAATGGCTAGAGGGACCCACCCACCTTGGTCAACTTTGAAAAGAACGGCCGAGAAGTAGGTTAATTCCACCACCAAGGACAAAGAAGTGAAGATGAGAACAAGGATCCAGTGCCACTTCCATACCAACAAAGTGATTAGAACCATAAGAAACGTGGTCGCCAACATGACTATCACTACAGCTGTGCCTGTCAAGGTAGGGGCGAATATCATTTTAGAACAATTTATTGAATCCCGAGTAGGCATGTTCTAAAAAAACTTAAGGGACAAATAGACATCATAAAAGAAGATGGGGGCGTAAGTGCGTAACTAGCTTAGTTATAAGCTAATCTTCGTTCTTTCTGATTCTACCAACTTTTTGCTCAACTTCGCTGAAGATTATTTGAACTTGACAGAATTTACCATAACTTATTTTGATGATTTAACCAAAATCAGTAAAAGACGCAAAAACCTTTCATTTTAAATGTTCTGAAAGGATTTAACCACCGGATTTTGAGGGGGTATCTAATAAACTTATGCCCAAATCAGACAGCGATGACCAAGCCCACTATCAAGATTCATATTGATATTTAACACAGGATTTCACACATGATATTCATCAATTTACGACATTTCCACATTGGCAGGAAATAACCCACATAAAACTTTCATGTAAGCATGGGTCCTAATATTCTCTCACATAATCTTCAATCTCCTAAAACTTTGGTCCAGTAAATGAGCACATGAAGTAACACATGAAGAATATGCAATAAAGACAAAGGCTATAACTCACCATAAGCATTTCCAATTTGACTTTGGTTTCTGAATCCAGCAGTTACAGCAATGCATAGAACCATAAGAATCCAGTTAATATCAGGAATGTAGATCTGCCCCAGAAAATTCTTTGAAGTGTGTACTACTTTCACTCTTGGAAAGCAGCCGAGAACATCCGCTTGTTTTATAATTGAAAATGTCGCCGATATGGTAGCCTGACTAGCCACAATTGCTGCCAGAGTGGCTACGACGAATACAGGCCAGTAGATGGTATCTACAGCAAAAAAAATTACGGTATTACAACTCAGTAGAAAGCAAGCAGCATATGTAGCACTATATTGCAACAAGCCAGCTATAGTTGGGAAAATTAAAGACATTTTGTAAATTACTACCGGTTTTCCCCTCCCAAAATCATATTCATGTAAATCAAAACAGTTCTTTTAACATTACTCCACTTTCCAATGACATATGTCTGCTAGCTCCCGTCGCCAGATTACTATTTTCTAGTCCTTAACTCCTTTGCACCTGTTTCAAGTTCCCATGCTCATAGAACCAGTAGATTTTAATGCACTAACCACAAAGTACAATAAAATTCAACCAAAATGTAGAATGTCAAGAAAAGGAATCGAGACCTGGTATCGAGCGGTAGAATGCATCAGCTACATGGCCTTGATGGTTGACAAGGTAAGCCGCTTGCCCAGAATATGCCAAAAGAAGGCACGGAAATACGACTACAGTAAACGCGATTTGTACAGCCAGTACAGGATAATGACCCAAATCCGCAAACAGCGCTTCCGTCCCTACCATTTTTTATCATTAAGGAGTTAAAACGGACAATTCAACCCTTACATTTTAATCTCAAAATATCAGCCACAAAAACACAGAATCAACTCAAACAAAAACACAAAAAACTTATAGAGACGTTCATATTGTGAGACCAACCTAAACATCCTGTACTTTAACAAGGAACGTGCACGGATTTGGTTGGTCATGCATAAGAATCGTCTCATACAAGATTCACTAAAAAGCACAAAATGTCAGTAGTATACCCGTTATACTGAGCATGATTCCCCCTAATGATGTCCAATGATCTTTGCCACCCTTCTTCAGATAACGATAAACATAGACAGGTGAAAATGCCTTGAGAACGCTACTGTCATGTTTGCATATGTTGTAGATGCCAATGCCTCCAATCAATAGAAACCAAAGCAATACAATTGGAGCAAATAGCCAACCCACTTTATCAGTACCATAATGTTGCAGGCTAAACAGACCAACCAGTATCACTACAGCTACAACAACTACCACATCTGCACACCATTATGTAAAGAAGCTGTCAGGAAAGAACTGAGAATCACAAATGCAGTATTGATTCATTCAAAGAAGGATCAATTAGTTGTTATTTTGGTCCAGACCAATAAGGACAATTTTGATGCTGATGGGTTTTGACCCATGTCATGAGTACCACTTCTCTATGAATTTACCAGTTAGATAACTGAAAAAAAAAACCTAGTATATACTCAAAAGCGGGAGATTACCATTGCTCAGATTGGGGTGGTCTACCTTGATTCCACCTGCAGCTGACAGAACTGCCATCGAAAAATATTGTTGAGTTGTCTCTTCATAAATTAGTTTCAATTAAAGGTGATGCTTCTCAATAACTAAAAGTTCATGAAAATAACAAGTAACTGTACATATTAGACCTCTAGAGAATCAGTCTATCTCAGTTTTAGAATGTTTACACTATTAGTGTTGATGTTACACCTGCTAGACCGCAAAAAGCTTTGACTTATTCCAAAGTTAGCATACACAAACTCCGTGACTCCTTAGTGTTCATTTAATTCATATAATCGTGTTATATATACACAGTCAACACTAAATGGTGAAAAACAACAACGCTAGTAGAATAACAATTTACAGATACGCCAGATATCATAACCCCAAAACTCGGCTAATGAAATCACTCAAAACTGTTTTGTGTTGTGAAACACTCTCTCCTTCCATTTGGATTCACAAAAATATTTCTTTGGGGGCATTCGAACCCATTCACTACATTTCCGTTATGGTGAAAATTCTGGATTTCAAAAGACAATGTGGGTTCCAAACTTCCAATATCAATATACTTGCACTCCATTAACTTGACGTTACACTACCCACTTTCCCCGATTCTTACAACTTGTCATATACTCCCTCCGATCCAGACAGATGGTAACACTTACCTAAAATGGATGAACCACACCAACGGTAACATACCATATTTGGCATGAAAAATGACTAAATTACCCTTACATCCACTACCTATCTACAACTTTGTCATCCACTCACACACTCACCAACTACCTATTTAATCCACCTAAACTCATGTGGCCCCAATCAAATTTTCCTACTTTACCCCTCACTTTTTCACCTTTTCTTAAATAACCACTTTTTCCCTATTTTACCATTTGCCTGGATCGGAGGGAGTATATTATATATATAGTGAACCCAAATCAATGGATAGTGTATTGGATCGTTCTAGCAGCTACTCTACCTCAGAAACACTTTTTCCAATTACAACACAGATCTAAAGCTCCATTGACACAATTAGAGAATATGAACATAAATATGATTGCGAGTTGCAACTGAAATGAAAGGACAGGAGAAAAACCCAAGAATTGGTCAAAGTGAGCGTACGCCCGGGATTGGAGCATAACTACATACCTGATATTGCAGGAGTGAGTATTCCATCTCCAATGACCATGCAAGTGCCAACCAGAACAAGTAGAAGAAGCGCATTCTTCCTGGACGAGTATTTCTCTAACCATTGCTGGGTTTTTGCAGCAAATGAACTTTCATGAACTCTAGAACGGCTATATGTTGTCAAATCCTCGTCTGTTCTATGCCGATTTGGGATAGTATTTATATTTGCATGTCTACATAGCAATGAATAAAGAGCAAATGTCCCCCCTGGTCCAGTAAAAAGCATGCCTCATCAGTCATCAACATCAGGTAATAAGTCAGCATTACAATACTATGATATAGTTGCCAAATGATGCTTAAATCATGTGTTTGGAACTGAAATTGATGCCAATATCATGTGTTCCGAGCTAACATGATGCCTAATTGCCTAATTTCATGTGCGTAGAACTAAACATGCGTTTATAATTTGAATACAGTGATATATAATAAACACATGATACCGACATCATGTGTTCAGTGCCAAACGCGATGAGAAATCATGTATTCAGAACTACAGGAGTACATTTTTTTTTAATATTTACAATACTATGATATAAGTTACTTTGTCTGATACTTACCAAATCCTTAACTTCAGGCACAACAGTAAAAACAAGCATATGTGTAATCAGTGCTTGGCAAAAGACACCATATCAGATCATTGTCCAAATGTTTGCCTCAGGCCTCAGGCAAATCTACTGGCAATGAAAACAAGAATCACGCATCACCCAGAGAAAATAGTGGTTCCTTACCATATTCTGGGAATGTCATAAACACCAAGCTTCTGTCTGAATATTTTATGAAGTAAAGGTGGAACGCAGAGATGAAGAAAAATTGACAGCGAGCTCACACATAACATATGAGCATAACAGATTTTTTTTTCCCTTATAATTTAGTCCATATTGCTGATATTTTCTTTGACTAAGATGCAAACCTCATACTTAGTAGTTAGGTTTCGTATATGTTTGGTCAAGAAAATCGACTGTGTTCAACAACTGTTTAGAATTCCAGAAGTGAAGAGTTATATAAACTGTTTTAAGTATCAGCTGAAGCTGGAAATAGAAGAGTGTAGCATCTTCCTTCGAAATATTTATACTGCGAAGCGCATGGCTAAGGCAGTGATCCTGAAAGAGAATAGGATTTGCCAAGTCAAAGGCTAGTCTACTTGTAAGGTAATCTTTTTTCAAAAGGAATACGATAGTAATTTGGCTGATCATTGTATTCATCAATCTCATCATCTTGAATAGTGAACCATTTGTTACAAGAAGATAATTAAATGTCTACGGCTACGCAGACCACAGTCACAACTTCTGTAGCAAACCACAAACCAAACAACATCTAGTTTAAATCTTGTATTTAAAAGATCAATTAGTACCTTGACCGTTATCATTTGCTCTGCAGACAATGAACACATACTTCAACAGCGGGATCAAAGTCAATGAGTATATTATCAGTGAAAGTGCTCCTATGACATCTTCTCGATCTTGTACTCCACGGGGAAATGTATTGTAAAAAACATATAAAGGAGATGTGCCTAAATCTCCATACACCACTCCTAGACTTTGGAATGCCAGCCGTAGTAGCAATAATGCTGAATATTTCTACAGAAATCATTTCTGGAGTTAGGTGACCAATTTGTTACACACTCAGCATATAGGTACAATATGATGAGCAATACCTAACATAGAGAAATGACCTAACAATAGTTGGACCTACTCAAGCTGCAAAATACATAACCAGAAATCCAATATCTTTGCGAAGGGCTCTCTTCTTCAAATAACTATGGAAGCATGGGCCTTTAGCTATTTTTCCTTCAGTAAAAACAACTACTGATTATGAGTTACGAAAAAAACAGGTGCTCTCTATTTTCAACTTTGGGCTAAGACTGCGTATGTTCGATACGCCTCACAACGCCATAGGCGAAGCATTCCACAGAATGAGTAACATTGTTGAACTTCTATCGATCCACAAGGACGTCTATATAAGCAAGAGATTTTGTTTTGCTGCCCATGCTAAATTTATTTGCACCCCCTATACACCTATGGTACTATTTAAGGCATAGAACCATTGATTGGGCCTCAATCATCAGCTTAAACATTTGGTTGAGATGGTCTTTTCACAATTACTTCACTTGTACCCGAGTGGTAGTAACATTGCTCCACAAAAGAATGTCTGGCAAGCAAAACTAAGCAGTCTCCACTAGTAATGGTCAGGGCATATAAACTGGAACTCAGGATTACTGAAGTCCAAGAAAATCATATCAATCCCAAAATACTATCCAGATGATTCAAAAGAACTTCTAGTTTCACGTCTGAGTAAAATGTCCAAGTAATACAAAATAAAAACCGCGAAAAAATGCAAAAGTTAGATAATTATAGCCTATTTACCTTTTCTCTGAAACCATTCTTAAGCTTTCCAGCCTCCTCATCCATTGGTTGGTCAAGCTTCTGATCCAAATCCCACATACTACCTCTATCACTGGTTTCCTCATCAATAGTAGTCATTGATTTCTGATTGATATATCTAACTCTATAACACCTCTTTCGCCGATCTTTTACCTCTACTTGTTAACCTCTAATTACAGTACAGCAAGCTATCTTTCACTCCCTACAGTAGAAAAACATCAAGTCCAATGCATAAACTTTGATACAAGCCCTTCATGCATTTGCTTTATCCAATTCTGTAAAAATTCAACCAAAAATCCATCAAACTTGAACATATGAAGTAAAACTTTCTGCAACCAACTTCAATCATAGTTTTAAGAAAAAACCCAACTCAAATTTCCACAGAATTACACCAAAGTTTTCATCTTTTAACTTAGTTCACAATTTTTCTTCAGTAAGATTAAACTAGTTACAAAACTACCAGCATAACAGTAATTCACAGAGACAGATAAAGGTAAATAACACACACAAAGTGATTAACCCACTTAATTTTTTTTTCAAAGATAAGAATCAATCAATTATGAGCCACAAAAACCCAGATTTGTTTACTAAATTTGGACACATACCCATGCAAAAAAAAGAGTTGAAAGCAAGATTAGTTGATTGATAGCAGCAGCTTCAGGTAATGTTCTAGAATCATAAATTAAGCAGCAGCAGTAAACAAACCCAAAAGAGAAAAAAGAGAAGTTTGTTTAAAGTATCTTAAAATGGTGTGTGATTTACAAGGAGAGGGAGATAAATTGGTCTTATTTTGACAACCAAGTTTGTCTTTTTTTAAGTTTACTGTGTAAGATACAGCTTTTTAGCTTAATAGTAACAGACAATATTTGCCACAACTGTAGACTATACATTTTAGATAGAGAAAGAGAGGGAAGGAGAGGTTAAGAAGTGGGCGTTATTGTTAACTTGGAATTACACGTAAATTAGATTAAGTTAGAAACGAATATATCCATTTTAACATTAAAATAGGTAGAATAGAGCTTTATTTGCATAAATGACAAGTTTGTTGTTAATTTTAATATATTTTGTTTTTGTTTGATTTATATTATTTGATCTGTTTTGAACTTAAAACGATTAATATCGATTTAAAGCTGAATATGTGTATATAATATGAGATACTTTGATTTTGCAAAGGTACAATAATTTAAGTAGAAAATCCACCAAAACTGTACTATGTACTCACGTAGTAGGAGCAGCATTAATATTTAAGTTGATGGAATGATTGGATCTAGATTCTCTATAATTTCACCATAAAGGACTGCATGGATTTAACCAGCTTTTTATCATCATTTAATCACGTCACTTCTTTCTAACTCCCTTGTTCATTTGCTTAATCATTATTTTTAGACTTAATTTCAGACTCTAACTTTATCACGTTAAATTTACGTTCTTTTTTTCAAACTCACTCAAAAACTCAATTAAAACACTTTATCTAAAGAAATAATTATGATTCTTCTCCATTTATTATTGGGTATATATATGGTAGATTTTCTTCTTATCTAAAATAATAAAATATATTGCAAATACGTCATACCTTGATGTCAAAATAGATCTTCAAGAACTAAAAATGTGTAAGTTTAGTGGTTAAGACGGGGGTATTGAGGACAATATGTTCAGGTTTGAATCATCCTCTTCTCCATTGTGATGCGATTAAGTTTGCGCTTTGTTAGACAAAAAAAAAATGAATCTTCAAGAACCATGACTCCATCTAAGACTTTTATAGGTACCATTAGTTATTTCAAAAGCCTCTCTAAGACTTTCATGGGTCTTGTGATCATTGATCTGACCTCCATTTCATTTAGCGATAAAAATGAATGAAATGGAAATTGCCATGAATTTGAAAGACGGTGATTGTTTGATTCCCATATTTTACCAATTCCAGTATAATGAAGGAATTTGATTACCTAACTCTAATTCGAAATTCCTACATGAATTGAATTCATGTATGTCAACTAAACAAATTTTGAACAATTTACATGAATTGGTCAAATTCATATGTTTTCGAGTCTGGTGATTGCGGGTTGAGTCAGTTATCGGTCAACAAAGCTTGGGTTATGTTCGGGACTTTGGGTTGGGTCCGGTCAGGTCAATTGGGGTTCCAGATCATATTCAGAGATTGTAGTTCAGGTCGATTTCGGGTCTCGGATCAACCTTTTCGAATCGAGTTAAGCTAATCGGGTTAGTTTGCGAGGTTTGGAGAAATTTGGGAATTTACAATTCATTAGTTAAAGATCGACGGAATGACGGGTAAATTAAAAATTAAAAATTGGAGGATGAATATGTGATGGCAATAGTGAAAAGTTATAAAAATAGGTAAAAGGGATGAAGTGATTACAAAGGCTAGTAGAGTACGTCGTTTGCATATGGGTATTGCCGTTTTGGCATTATCAGTGGTCTTAATTAAGTGGGAATTGTATTGTGGGTGCTTAAATGGTGGAGCCCGTTTTAAGAAGTCAGATGTCAGAAGCCATCTGCATTTTTGTGGATCTCACACACTTGCATTTTTTGTGTGTTTTTATATACCTCCTTCTATCGCTATTGTACCTTCTTTTCTTTATACCTCTACATTTATATTTATTTGCCTTAATTCCAGTGGTACCCAATTTGGTGCTAATTAGATGAGCTATTTGTGAGATATGTGTGCATTATATAGTTTATATTTGTCCATGTCAACAATTTAGGTTTTTTTCTGGTTGAATGAAATTGAATTGAGATAAATTGAGTTAAGTTAAACTAAATTGAGTTAAGTTAAACTGAAATGAGTTGAAATCAGTTGAATGTAATTGACTAGAGTGAGATGAATAGAGCTAAAATAAGTTAAACTGAACTGAAGTGAGCTAAATAAGAGCCGAAAAGAACAGAGTCTTAGTTACTTGAACCACTATCTGAAATTGGATGACTCAAACAGGACATTGTGCTTATTCACTAAATAAAACGAAAGTACATGTATTAAGCTTCTTTGATACACTAAGTTTGGTGCCTGGTGTGACGATCCGTGCACATCGAACCCTTAGATTTTCTTATGCTCATGTAATTTCTTTTCCCTTGTATATTTGTAGTAAGTACTTTCCAA
>VHZZ01012613.1:11310-23538 GCA_009801015.1 Silene noctiflora | reverse complement strand
AGCATGTAATTTTAAGAGACTTATATATTTATATAAATATATTATATATATGCATTAAATCAAATCGAAATAATTATGAAATATTATATTTTTTGGAAATCTAGCTTGATTTATTTACCTTTTAATCGTTTTCAAAATATAACATACTTATATTATAGTTGTCTATGTTAAATAATTAACATTCTTTATACTAATTAATACCATAGGTGGGGCATGTTTATTTTAAGGAAAATCATCATATTGTAGTGTTATCTAAATTTATATTTCAACCAAAACTATATAATATTTACATTGAAGTCCTTGTTCAGCACAACGCTATCGATTAAAACTATATAGTATAATTAATTTGTATAAATTTATTTAATTACAAAGTTCCTTGGTTTCAGGAATATATATATAGTATTGATTTTTACGACAAGTCTCTTTTTACACTTTAGTATCAGGACAATGAAACCTGTTTGATCCAAGAATTTGTGTTTAAACAAAAGAAATGACAAAATCCTCATTTTTACTTTCTCGGAGAACGACTATCCAGACCATACCATCAAAAGACACATTGATAAAAGACCGTCTTTCAAGAGATTTACTGTTTTCGAATAAAACTCACCTTTCAAGAGATTTACTGTTTTTGAATAAAACTAAGCTGATCCTATATTATCTATCTAGGCTTGGTGTGAATGATATCTATTTTGATATGATTTCATCTTATTTGATTTCATATTAATTTGGGTAATTATAAATTCTATATATTTCAATAAGATCAAGATGTCATTAAATTTCGGAAACTCCTATTTTACATGTGAACTCATACCATAATTGTGACTACCAATCTACCATACTATAAATTCAAATGCTATAAAATAGTACTCCTATAATTCTTCATTTTCATTTAATTTAATTAATTTCATTTCTTTAACATTAATTTAACCATGGTTAAACCATCAAAACCCCACATTTCACTGTTAGCTAGTCCAGGATTAGGCCATCTAATCCCAATAGTCGAGCTAGCGAAGCGCCTTGTAGCACAACATGGATTCACTGTCACAGTTTTCGCAGTGACAACCGAGGCTCACCAGGCCGAGAACGAGCTGCTTTGTTCCGCCACTTCATCCTGTGCCGGACTCTTTAGTGGTGTGGCTCTTCCCAGTGCTGTAAATGTCTCATTGGAAATCGACCCTAGCGCTGGTATACTCCCTCGTATCTTGGCTATGGTCAGGGCTACCTTGCCTGCCCTACGATCCTCAATTTCCGACATGAAGGTTAAGCCGGTGGCCATTATTGTTGATCAATTCGGGATGGAGGCGTTCGAGGAGGTGGCAGAAGAGTTTAATATGTTGAAATATGTATTTATTGCTTCAAATGCATGGTTCTTGGCCTACCTTACCTACTTGCCATACTTGCAAAAAAAAGTTCACCCAAATACACCCTTATATATCCCTGGCTGTAAATCGATACCGGGTGGCGATTTGTTAGAACACACATTTGACCCTGATAGTAGGGCTTACCGCGATTTTGTTAGTATGGGACAAGATATTACGAGAGTTGATGGTATTTTCATTAACACATGGGAGGATCTCGAACCTAAAACACTTGGTACATTTAAGGACGGTATGTCATTAAACTCGATTGTCAAGGTACCGGTTTACCCTATTGGACCGGTGATTAGAAGGCCTAAACAAGTTGCGAAAACCAAATTAACCGAGTGGTTGGATGGTCAATCCGATGAGTCTGTTATATATGTTTCGTTTGGAAGTGGTGGTACTCTTTCGACTCAACAAACTATAGAGTTAGCTTGGGGTTTGGATTTGAGCAAGCATCGGTTTATTTGGGTATTTCGGCCTCCTATCGAGAATGATACTTCTGCTTCTCTTTTTAAGTCTATGTATAATGTGGATGAATCAATATCCAAGTGTTTACCAAACGGGTTCTTGGATCGAACCCAGGATCGTGGGATTATAGTCTCCAAGTGGATAAACCAAGAGGAAATCCTTCAACATAGATCAATCGGTGGGTTTATAAGTCATTGTGGCTGGAATTCGGTGAATGAAAGTATTGTCAACGGAGTACCGATCATTGCTTGGCCTCTTTACGCTGAACAAAATATGAATGCAACAATGTTGGTTGAAGACCTCGGAATTGCGATTCCACCTAAGGTAAAGCCGAGCAAGAGCCTCGTTAGAAGGGACGAGATTGAGAAAATGGTGAAGTTTGTTATGGACAGTGACGGATTTTGTTTAAGGAAGAGGGTGAAAGACCTTCAAATAAGTGCTACTCAAGCATTGAAAGAGGGTGGTTGTTCTTATTCTGCACTATCCAAAGTTGCTGCAGATTGTAAGAAGAAATTTCAATCTGATCAATCTTATGAAAAGAGCAATTAGGATCCTCTCTAGGAAATGGATAAGCTCGCATCATGACCGTGTCGATGACCGTCGTGTGGAATTGATAGAGTATTAACTAGTTTAGCTAATAAAGTCAATAAGTGATGATTCTCGTCACCATGTTCAACACACATAAGTATTAAAATTGTCATGGGGCTCACTTTATTGTATAATAATAATAATAATAATAATAATAATAATAATAATAATAAAACATCAAGCATAATATATTAGTGGGTCAGAGTAGTTATTCAAAGAACCCGTTTTACAATCAAATTGTGTAAGGCGGCCTTACACAAGTAGTTGTGTCGATTGAAAAGACAATGCTTCTATAAAGAACATCCACATTCTGATTGTCTCAATACACTGATGCACAAACATCCACAATCTTATTGTGTCTCAATTGAGATAAATAATGGAACGCCGGGTTTGATTCATCTACAGCAATTTCTAAGCCATAAATACAATTAAACGAACATCAAACACAAGCCGAAAAAATGAAACAAATGATAGGTATATTTCTGTGCAGTGCAAGAGCTCGATTTGACGAGGACAAAGAAAAGAATAGAATACTAGACAAAACATACACACCAGTTGATCAAAGGGTACACCTACACCTGTCAATGGGCCGAGTTTGGTATTTTGTGTCAAAATAGGAGACCAAGTACATACATGTGTGAGCCACGAGTGAGGATTTTGACAAGTCTAGGTAAACCATTTGAACCTAAAACACTGAATGAGAGAGTCGATCAAGGAAATCAAGGCTGAGCGAGTCTCTTGACAACAGCAGCCATATACTTGCC
This sequence comes from Silene noctiflora, assembly GCA_009801015.1. NCBI lineage: Eukaryota > Viridiplantae > Streptophyta > Magnoliopsida > Caryophyllales > Caryophyllaceae > Silene > Silene noctiflora. Next base: position 20,357 of record VHZZ01012613.1, on the reverse strand, counting down.
CTGATGCTCAGCAAGTGCAAGTTCAGTGTCAGTGGGTTGTCTAGTACCGTCCCCTGCGAAGACTCCAGCACCGTAAGGAGAACCCCCTCKGATTGAGTCCATCTTGAACATTCCAGCCCCAAAGGTGTAACCAATTGGGACGAAAAGCATTCCATGGTGAGCTAATTGAGTTATTGCTGTCCAACTGCAAAACATTGAAACACAGATAAGGAACAGGACATAATCCAATAAGCTCACTAACATCAACAGTTACGATAGACCTGGATAACGAGAAATTTCAGTCATTATGAAAGGATGAAGGTCCTTAAATAATACTCCATATAAGCCAGTCTAGACCATTGACAAGTGATGGACCATCAATTTCTTAAGAAATTGAAAGGATCATCCTCACTCATTAAAAGCATAACACAGATGTGAGATGTCCACTAACATAGCACAAATGTCACGAAAGGATCATTCAAAGCAAATATAATCATTACAGCATATGACAAGACCAGTGATAAAAATGTTGCCCAGTGCCAGAAAAAAGATAGTTCAGCCCAAAAACGTTCCATCGCCAACAATAAAAACATTAAGCCAGTGCTGTAAAACTCCCTGCCAATGGGTGAGACAAGTAATGAAGTAGGATGCATTGTATTAAATCTGGGTCACGGAACCGCATTGTAACCACTTTGTAAAGGATTTGAAAGTTGTCGCAACGATTACAATTAGGCCATGAAGACCAATCACGAGATCAAGGTTCAAACCAATATTTGATCGGATGTAAGCACGCTTACATTCGTTGAAAATACAGATGAGCGAATGAGCGATTACTATGATATTAGAGTCTAAAATTGCACCAATTGCTTGCTGCTTCATGATACATGACAATCCCAATAATTAAACACAAAGACGACTGGCCGCCTAATGCACAGAACATTAGACTGGAACATTGGCAATAAAGGATATATATGAGGACCATGTTGTAACTTCATTTAGACTCTTGAGATCTAATTATGGCCTCGTGGCAAATTTCAAATCACAGAGATAGCACTGTTACTTGAAAATACAATGCTCACATAATCAAAACAACCTTCTTCAATGCATGAAACTATCAGATGCCCCATATTTTTTTGCCATGTTAAGTTACTTATAAATCAAACTCAGGAGAAATTGGTGGAAATAGAATTTGTTCAGTTAAGAATAACTCTCAACAATCAGAAATCTATCTTTTCTTTATCACCAAACATGAAAATCTCATCATACACGATCACAAACAAGCAGTTTTGGCGAGGGCCTCGAGCAGTTGAGTTTGAGGTGGCAAGGGTTAGGGGATTATGTTGTTGTTTAGGGTGATACGAGGATGGACTTCGATTGTTGAGTGTGGATTTAGTACTGTAAGTTGCCATATCTGGTTATGGTGGTGCAGGTGGGCCGATTGGAGGTCAGTTCGATAGTGTGCTAGGTGTTCATGCTTAAATGTGAAATGTTACGTGGCAGATTCGGGGTTGGTTGAGGCTGATACTAGGATGGTTAAGAGTGGCTAACTGTGGAGACGGTGGAGACGGTGGTGGTCTGAGGTGAGGTTAAGGCTGACTACTGATGGTGGTTGGGGGGAAAATGGTGGACAGCAATATAATTAGGAAGGGGAATAATCGACTTATCACGAGCTAAACACAATTTAAAAAACCATAACTAAAGCGGAAACATACTAAAATGAAAAACGTAAATAATTAACCGGGACACAGGGAGTGTAACAATTTGGGCAAACATCTAGAATCCTATAATTTTGCTCAGGTGGCCCCCATGTCGGTTAATGTGGGCCATGATCCAGAGAATTATTACACATGCTTGCAATATTCAACCATGGGCTCTAATGGGTCATGGTTGAATGGAAATGTTGAGACATTCACATGTTGTGTTTAAGTGTCCCACATTGAACAAATAAAGTAAAGTGTGGTTTCCAGGCTAGCAGTAACTCTAGGGTCCTCTCAACCTTAAAAGAGTAATGGGAAGGGATGGCTCACTACTCCCTCCCATTCAACTAAATTACTAATGAAACGTAAACAACTAGATGAATAGGAGGAAGTATTTCTTTAATGTTGAATTCTTGAACATAACCTGTGGAATCCCCATCAATCTCTCCACAGATAGGTATTGCTTTTAACTCCTCTATAATTATCTTAGTTGGTCTAGATAATCATGGCATCTCCCTTTAAATCTTGCAAAAACTGACGAGACATGATTCACATGAATTAGCCCAACCCGACCCTAACTGAATTTTGATGGTCGCGAACTTACCCTTATCCCTAAATGACCCGATAATAACACAGCACAAACATACCCAAACCCAAAATGACATGACCTACCCAACCAATTACAAACATACGAGAGACCGATATGACTGGCCCATACGCCCATACGCCCATACCCCTGAACAAATGAACCATTCGCCATGTCTATCTGGACTATCTCCCTTCATCATAATAACCTAATCCTCCAAACAAGAATCATGGCTCTTCATCATAACAGATTAACAGGCCCTCATCCAAACACAATGTTCCTAAAATTAAAACTTGAAGCTATCAAGCTATGATAACAGCACACTACTAAAATCTGTCATAATATCAACCACACAAAGTCCAGAAAGAGAATCAAAAAGACCTCCAGCTATACAACAAAGACAACTCTAATGTCAATATCCCCTATACCTTCCAAATACCTATAGTCCAAAGACCAAAGACCAAATAAGAATTCCCAAGAAAAAAAACACCCACACCACTACAGATGATGAAAAAAACAATTAGTACAATCAGCAACGGAATTATTTAAATCAGCGATCTCAACAGTAGTATCTTAATTAAACAACTGAACACCAGCCAGCTAGCTAAACCTGTTTTGACTCTATGAGATTGCAAATGGCTGAAATGGGCATCAAACCAACAAAAAAGACAGGCTGATACTAGCTAAGGTACATCACACATTCACACTTTTTATTCTCAAGGTCAACAAAGACCCAGTATCCTGACATATGAAATTGATTTTAATATTTTGATTAAAAAAATGTCATTATAACAATGAAAAACGAGGAAACCTCAAATGCAAATATTTACAAAGAAGATTATGTTGCCTTCTACGTCATTGGGGTACCTTTAAAAACATTTCTCTCTTATTCACTACAAAGAATAAATGATCTCATGATGCCCCTAACCCACATTTTTTCTAGCACAAAATACACGTGTGAATCAAAGAAAATACCAGGTCTGCGCCTTCAAAAGCTATTGAAAGTACTACTATGCCTAAACGCATAACCTGCCAAAAAACCTCACTTTCACCAAGGAATAATGGACTTCCAAATGTCGTTCATGACTATTCACATAGTAGAAAGAACCGATATAGTGAGAGTCGTCACAAAGCATATGCATCCTAAAATAGCCAAAGCGTCATCATTCCATACTCTAGTCTCAGAATTTTCTCCCAATAAAATGTCTCTAAAATTGAAAGTTAGACAACCGCTCCCACAAGACAGCATGGGACGGTAGTATTACTATCCAACCCTGAGCGCTCGTACTATCCTTTCACAATCCAACAATTGCAGTTCCATTACAATAAATTTCACACAATTCAATCATCCTCATATGAAGTGGCTACACATAACGTCATTCATAAAACACTTGTGACACTCTTTTCCTTCCTTAAAAATTCTCTTAATTTTGTCAGATTTCCCATGGTATCCCTGCTTTTACGAATCCGCCCATGGTACCCTGAAGGTTCTACTTTTGTGCCCGTGGAACCCCTTCATGTAACGGCTGTTAACGGAACGTTAACTTACGTGTCAATAATTATTAAATTAAAAATTAATAAAAAATACGAAATAAAAAATAAAAGTTTCGCATTTCCCATGGTACCCCTGTACTTTATACATTCTTCCTCAAATATCCCATCATCCCATCTGAGTTGTAACAATTTTCCCATGCTACCCTTGAGCAATTTTCTCATACAGTTTTCCCATTAGATTCCTTTTTTAAGCAATGTAATAGCTTGATAAGGACGGTATTTTGCTATCATTCCGTGTGTCATCTCGATTTACTCTTATTCAACATCAACATGTACGTACATAATTAAATTATGTTAAAATATAAGTAAGACCTTGAACAAAATTTTCATCTTTGCCTTCATGTCATCATTAACTTAATTCCTCAAATCTTTCTTTTAATTTACATAGCCATGTGCCCATGTTGGATAGTTGTTTAGCTTCTGATACTAAGTTAAGTAGTTAACATAATCAAGTAAGTCAAGATTCATTTTCTATATAATCTCTTCTTAAATCCATAACCTTGTTAATTTTTTGGGTAGTGAGTTCTAATGACATAACATGATGCTTCTTTTGTCGTAACTTAAAAGGTATCTGGGGAAAAATGTATAAAGTACACGGGTATCATGGGAAATGCTCAAACTTTTATTTTTATTTCATATTTTTTATTAATTTTTAATTTAATAATTATTGTCACGTCATCAAAAGTTAACGTTCCGTTAACGGCCGTTACATGAAGGGTACCACGGGCACAAAAGTAGAACCTTAAGGGTACCATGGGCGGATTCGTAAAAGCAGGGGTACCATGGGAAATCTCACAAAATTAAGGGGTACCATGGGAAATTTCCGTTTTTTTAATTACACCCACAAATATTAAGGAGCGAAGTTAATTTCCCCTATAGAGTTAAATCACTATGATCACCTAATTTCTAGTGCACCCTAATATCGTCATCATCTCCTAAAAAATCACAATTTAATCAAGGAACCAACCAATGATTCAATTCATATAAAATCAACCACTCCACCAAATCACCAGAGCCCATATGCCACCACATAGCCATCATCTCGGTAAATTCTTTACTTTGCTTTGGGATCAAAAACCAATAAAAGAATAAAAGTTACTCTTTAACCGTCTTCTATAATTTCCTCTCTTGGCCTAGGTTACTTTGCTGCTCCTTTAATTTCTCTCATCTCTACACCGTCAACTACAATGGCTCTCCAAAATACAATGCTCACACGTCTCAACTTCAAATATTCATTTCTTCTACTCAATAGTACTACCGTTGATTAAATATTCGAAAACAATCCTACTTCTTCAAAACATGAAACTATACAAAAAAAAAACATATGATTTTTTACCACGTTAAGTTCCTTATAAATCAAATTCCAAATACCTATAGCCAAAGACTAAACCAGAATTCTTCCAAAAACACCCACACCACTCCAGATTAAAAAAAATCAATTAGTATAATCAGCAACCAAATTACTTAATTCTGTAATCCTCACAACAGATATCTTAATTAAACAACTGAACGCCAGCCAGCTAGCAAAATCTGTTTTGACTCTATGAGATTGCAAATGGCTGAAATGGGCATCAAACCAACAAAAAAGACAGGCTGATACTAGCTAAGGTACATCACACATTCACACTTTTTATTCTCAAGGTCAACAAAGACCCAGTATCCTGACATATGAAATTGATTTTAATATTTTGATTAAAAAAATGTCATTATAACAATGAAAAACGAGGAAACCTCAAATGCAAATATTTACAAAGAAGATTATGTTGCCTTCTACGTCATTGGGGTACCTTTAAAAACATTTCTCTCTTATTCACTACAAAGAATAAATGATCTCATGATGCCCCTAACCCACATTTTTTCTAGCACAAAATACACGTGTGAATCAAAGAAAATACCAGGTCTGCGCCTTCAAAAGCTATTGAAAGTACTACTATGCCTAAACGCATAACCTGCCAAAAAACCTCACTTTCACCAAGGAATAATGGACTTCCAAATGTCGTTCATGACTATTCACATAGTAGAAAGAACCGATATAGTGAGAGTCGTCACAAAGCATATGCATCCTAAAATAGCCAAAGCGTCATCATTCCATACTCTAGTCTCAGAATTTTCTCCCAATAAAATGTCTCTAAAATTGAAAGTTAGACAACCGCTCCCACAAGACAGCATGGGACGGTAGTATTACTATCCAACCCTGAGCGCTCGTACTATCCTTTCACAATCCAACAATTGCAGTTCCATTACAATAAATTTCACACAATTCAATCATCCTCAATTCCTCGTATAAAGTGGGTACAAATACGCCACTCGTAAAATGCTTGTGTCACTCGACTCCTTCCTTCCACTCATATATCAAGGAGCGCGGTTGATTTCCCCTATAAAGTTACCACTATGATCACCTAATTTCTAGTGCAACCTTATATCATCATCTCCTAACCAATCACAATTAAATCAATTAAGCAATTAACCAACCAATAAATCAACTCAAATAAAATCAACAGCCCCACCAACCAACTTAGCCCCTATGCCACCACATTGACACCGTTTCCAAATGACCTAAAGTGCAAATAGTGGTGTTTACCTTTTATTGCGAGAAGTATTTTAATCTAAGATAAACAAATGATTGGGACTATGACTTCACAATATATAGAAAAAATGGCAAGCCAATTCACGGTATTTTTTTACCATTGGCGCAACGTATTATAATCAAAGGTAAATAAATGATTGGGACTTCGACTTCACAATAAAAAATACTCTCTTTGTCCCGGTCATTTATTTACCTATTCCATTTTGGGTTCTCACAGTCAATTGTTTACCCTTCTATTTTAGGAATGCATTTGAGGGATAATTTGATCAATCAAGCTGAATCTGGTTCACATGTCATTTAATAATTGGTTATCTCCTCTTTCCTTGGTCTTTGTGTCAAAAACAAAGTAAACAAATGACGGGACGGAGGGAGTAGCAAACCAATTCACTGTATTTTTTCTATTGGCGAAGTGTATTCTAATTGGGACGGGGAGAGCGACTTGACAACAAAATAAACCAAAACAATGATTAAAACAACAAGAGTCCAATAATCTTACGCAGTAGTCTCCTGACCGCCACCCTGAGTGCCAGTACTAACAAAAAACCCGGCCGGCTTCCCAGCAAGAGTTTGATCCTTCCATAGCGGTCCAGTCGAATCGAAAAACGCCTTCATTTGGGCCGACATAGACCCATACCTAGTCGGAAACCCGAACAAAAACCCAGACCCGGACGCAAGATCCGCCGGGGACGAAATCACAGGGATAGAATCGTCTTTTTCCGGGGCCATCATCTGAGCCAACACGTCATTCGAAAGCGTCTCAGGCACTCTATATAACATAGCTTCGACTCCGTCAACGGAATCAACACCTTTCTTCATACGCCGCGCTAGCTGTTCTACGTGGCCGTACATTGAGTAGAATACGATGAAGAGTTTTAGCGGGACGGTGTTGATTGAATTGACTGGTGCTCTTGCGGCGGCGGGTGTGGCGGCGATTGTGGTCGGAGAGGTGGGGGAGGAGGATGAGGAGGAGGATGTGGAGGGTTTTAGTGGTGGTGGTGTGGTGGTTGATGCGGTGGCTGTTGCGGTGGTGGTGGTGGTGGTGGTGGTAGGAGGGAGTTTCTTTTTGCTGGGCACGCAACCGCCGCCTTTGCCCATTGTTAGGGGAAGTGAAGGAGTGGAGTGATGATTTGGTGGAATGGTTTGACTTTGGGTTTAATTGGAGGGAGATTATGATTTGGTGTTGGGTCACTTGGGTGTGTTATTTAAGTCGATTGTGGATTTGTGGTAGATCGGGTAAAATTGACTCGACTTAAGTTTCGATACGAGGATATGAAGTTCTTTGGATTTGAATTGAGCTGAATTAGTATTGTTTGATCATGATATATTGCTATAAACTGATCACTATGTATTATTAATTTGATAATAATAGGTTTGAAAATCTCGAGTCCAAAATGTTTCGATCCGTTCTTATTTGATTCGAATTCTTGCAAATTTGAATTAATCAGACTTAATTGACCTATTTGTCAGGTTTAATTATGGATGTCGTCTTTATTTTAAGAGGGTATTAACAAGAGTTTGTGGTACACTTTAGATTGAAGTGAAGTCATGGTTATTTCGGACTAGAGTAGACCTGAATTGTAAACTCTCTATTTCGATCGTTTGTTATTCGTTTCGGCACAAGGATTAAGGAAATGAGAACAAAATGATAAAATTAATGATAAAATAAGGAGTTCTCTCACATGTTCACTGGTAAACTGGTTTTAGGATGGAACCCCACATACTTATGGGTCAGTGTAAATCACCTACTTCTATAAGCCCGTTGGGAAGAGGATGAAGGTGATCCGTATTCACGTCAACCGGTATTCTTATTGAACTCGGATCAAATGGCATTGTTTTATGGATTAATAACTAAGGGTGACTTGTTAATAATTTTAAATTTGTTAGGTATAAGGCATCTCCAGTCGCAATAAAGACTATAACACCTTACAAAGCTGCTAGCTCTGGTCGAGGAGAGTTGTTTGAAAAAGAAATAGGGTTTTTTAATAACTTAAACTCCGTATCTGAATAACTCACTTTTTCAAATCTTATATATAAAAAGTTAATCCCTTGATTTATTTCCTTCGTATAGCATCCAATATATATAAGAAGACTATCCTAAGTTAGGAGAATACAATCCCACTTATTATGCCTAATATCATGGGAGTCAATAACTAAATTAGTAAATATAACCCCTAATTTAGGAAATACAAGATATACAAGATAATGCAAGAATATTTACATATTCTATTACACTCCCTCAGTCGAAGCGGGAGGAGGATGGATGCTGAGACAGGATCGGAAATCATCGAAAAGAACCTTGGGCAGGCCTTTCGTAAACACGTCCGCAAATTGATAACGGGATGGTACATGGCGGGCTTGAACTTTACCGAGAGCCACCTTTTCCCGTACAAAATGTATGTCTACCTCGATGTGTTTTGTGCGATGATGATTGACGGGATTCCCGGCAGGTAAATAGCCGAGATATTGTCACAGTACACTATGCTGGCTTTTTGAATAGGAGAATAAAGTTCAAGTAAGAGGTTTCGTAACCAACAAGACCCGGCCACTACATTGGATATGCCTCTGTATTCGGCCTCTGCGCTTGAACGAGATATGGTAGCTTGTCGTTTTGAGGACCAAGAAATGAGATTATCGCCAATGTAAA
>VHZZ01012612.1:25375-39883 GCA_009801015.1 Silene noctiflora | reverse complement strand
TATTTTACGAAAATAATATTTAAAATAATATTTACCTTAATTATTTATCAAAAATAATTTAAAATATGAAATTGATTATTCTCGGGTGTTACAGCTTTACAGCTGTGCCGGTTTGTTTTATCATGGTCGAGATAACATTGTGTTATTTTCAACCACGTCCATGTTAAGTGCAAATATTTCTCTCTACTTTTTTTACTGGTCTAACTGTAATATTAAAAATCATGTTATATTCATTAAATAATGACACTTTTAAATGAGTTTTTAATTAATTTATCAAATTACCTACATTAAACAAAATTCTGTACACCGAAATTTTAAAGGTAAACCCGTGCATTTTTTTGCACGGGAGTAAAATTAGTATAAGGGTATTACTGTATTACATAGCGCCGTCTAGAATTTGTATTTTTATTGTACATGGTCTTAGCCCATTACTAAACACTAGTATAGATCCCGTACTACAGTACGGTATTTGTAAAGGGTTGTGTTAGAGGAAAATGTAATTAAAATGTTGACATTAAACATTTTTACAATTAATAGTAGTTGGGAATTCATTTTTTGTATTTTTTATGAAATTTGGCCTCATGGAAGTTACGTAAAAAAGTTATTTTAGATGCTTGATATTTTTTAGGTTGATTTGGAAGAAATATTTAGAAACTGATTAAAAAAATTTAACAAATTACATCTCTATATTTCTAATTTTTAAGATAATAAATTTTGTTTTAATAAATGGAATCCTATTAGTCAGAAAGATTTTGTAAGAATAACACTAAGTGGATTTTTTAGCAAGATTTTTGCCAATTAATGGAATCAAATTAATAGACTAAATTAACAGTGAGCCCACTTACTTCATTAGTTAGAATTTGTCAAGAGTAATAATAACATTGAGCGGGAACTTTTAAGCAGTTAATGATTTAGTATATAGAAGATGAGAGAGATGAAGTCATGTGCCTATTGCTTGTTGAGTTATTGGCTGGCTATTGGCATTTGGCATCCCCTAAATTCCAATTCGTATCATATACTTGTTCAAACCATCTTGTAATAAATTAATTAATTAATTGATTGATTACGAGTATTATACGGAGTAATAATACTACGAATTATTTAGAAATTAGAAATCACATAAATAAAAGTGGCCTCAAAAGCTTTGAAATCTGAGAGAAGAGAACAACAATGGCGGATACCAACAACGATAATGCAGTTAATATGAAGATATCACAGGGACAATACGGTTACATTCTCGAAGATGTTCCTCATTTATCCGATTACATTCCTAATCTCCCTGTATGCTTCTTTAACTCTTCTTTTATTCCTTCATTCATCATTCTAATGTGGAACACGTAAATCTTGAAACTGATTGTATTTTTATTGATTTCTGCATTGTTGATTGATTTTCTGGGTTTTAATTCAATGTTAAGCAAGGAAGAATGCGTGTATTAATGTGTTTCGTTACTAGGTTTTGGTTTTCGTTCCCCCCTGCGATAATGTCGTCCATGTATAAGGTTTATTTAGCCATTTAGGGGTTAAACACCATCAGTAGGTTTATTTCTATGGATTAATGTCTTCTTTTAGGTTGTAATTTGATATTAATATGCTTAAGTATGTTTTTTTTTTTTTTTATCTATTTAGGAGCTAAACACTATCATTAAGTGTTAAATTGCATAAATGGGTATTACATATATATGACATGATTATTTTATTTATAATTTTTTTTTTATATTTTAATTAAAAATATTATAGTTTAAATTTTAGTGAAAATAATATAATTTGATGAAGAATTTAATTTTACTGAAAATATAATAATTTAATGAAATAAATCATAATTATTAGTTTCCTTATTTAGTGACGGCTTAATTGTAATTAGCTTCCTTATTTAAGTAGATGTTTTTTGGAGGGAAAAAGTATGAGAATACCTATTTTTTTAGTAGATAGGGGATGGAGGAAGTAGATTTTTGTGCAAGAAGGAGGGCGTGGATTATGGATTCTATTAATATGGGTAAGTATGGTTTATTTAGCCAGAATAAGGGGTTAAATTGCACAAATGGGTGCATGAGTGATGAACTACATTTAAGAACTGAGTGGTTTGATAGTTTCGTCGCCTCATGGGAAGATAGTGTTGACACCCGAGGTGAGGTTCAATTGGCGAATTGAGGGTTGGTCGAGTTTGAGAACTTAGTTTAGCTAATTGATTCATGAAACATTTGCATTTAACTCTCACAAGATCTAACTCTCATTAGAAGTCTAAAACTCGATAAACTCTCAGTTTAACCAGCAACTCAACAATGTACCTACTTGATCAAGTTTTAGACTTCTAATGAGAGTTCATGAAAAATGTTTCATGAAATAAATTAGCTGAACTAAGATGATTAGCTGAACGAAGGTTATTAGCTGATGGAACTCTGTAATTATTTTATTACTTTCCCATCTAGCCTTTGTTGCCATCTTGTCTGCATTCCACCTTAGGTCAAAGTCTCTCGAAGAACTTAACATTCATGTTTGAAACAAGTATATAGAGAATTTTATAGTAAACAGCGACTGGTACTAAGTCCAATTGAAACCGAGATTACTTTATTTATTTTAAATTTCGTTTATACCGGAATATTTTCATGTTAGGAACTTTTTCGGCACATTTATTTCGCATTTGATAATCTCCGTCATTTTCTTTATTCGTCATTTCATATGCAGACATACCAGAATCCACTAAAAGACAATCCTGCATATGCTGTTGTCAAGTAAGTCCATCTGTGCTTGTAGTTGAAAGCTATAGTCCATTAGACTGATAGTAACTCTTCGTTATTTTGTTTTATGAGGGGTGTTAAATATAATATTGATTCTTACTAGCAAGTGCAATAATGTAATTATGACCTTGGGGAGATTTTAAGTTAGTGATTTTGTTGATTTATCTTTTTCAGGCAGTATTTCGTTCACATGGATGATTCTGTGATGCAAAAGGTGATTCACTATTCATAAAACAGTCATTTCAAATGGTTGTTCGTTGTACGGGTTTCCTACTTAATGGTTACATGCTAAATAAAATCTCTTAGAATAAGTTCCATAAGCGATTAAAAGATTTAGGGCGGGATCTTCAGAATGGCTGATAGTTTTCTTTTTGTCTTGTCTCACATCTAGATTGTAGTTCACAAGGATACCCCGAGAGGTGTACACTTCCGCCGTGCTGGCCCACGACAAAAGGTTTATTCTTAACAATTTAGTTGGGGTTTTTGAATGACATTCATTAGCTTAGATCATTACTAATCTGAATCTTATGTCATAGCCCAGGTGTACTTTGCTTCTGATGAAGTTCATGCTTGCATTGTAACCTGTGGAGGTCTCTGTCCGGGCCTAAACACTGTAATCAGAGAGATTGTCTGTGGTCTTTACCACATGTATGGTGTCAGCAAAGTTATCGGCATTGATGTAAGTTACATGCCACTTCTGTGTGATAATATCATTTTTTTATAGTTGTCCGCTTCCTAAAAATATGTGCTTGAAAAGGGAATATCCGAATATATGATCGTTTTAAATATGTTAGTAATGAAACCTTTTTGCCTATTCTGTTTCGTCGTTATCATCTTAAAATACAGCTTGAGGACTTTTTTTTAGGGTGGATACAAGGGCTTCTACGCTAAAAATACGAAAACTTTGGACCCTAAGGTAGTCAACAACATCCATAAACGAGGTTGTGCTTGAAAAGGGAATATCCGAATATACGATGGTTATAAATATGTTGGTAATGAAACCTTTTTTGCCTATTCTATTTTGTCGTTATCATCTTAAAATACAGCTTGTGGACTTTTTTTTAGGGTGGATACAAGGGCTTCTACGCTAAAAATACGAAAACTTTGGACCCTAAGGTAGTCAACGACATTCATAAACGAGGTGGTACTATACTTGGAACTTCTCGAGGAGGCCATGATACCACGAAGATAGTTGACAGCATTGAAGATCGTGGAATAAATCAGGTAACTAGGGATGGCATCCCGCTCTAATACCTTGCATGAGGAGTTTCATCTACTTGCAATATTACGGTAAATTCTTGTGTGTTGATCTGTGCCTCTTGATGTTCTAGGTTTATATAATTGGAGGTGATGGGACACAAAAGGGGGCAGCTGTGATTTATGAGGTAATCTTTGTCAGATATAAGCATTAGGTTTTACAGGCGTATTAGTGACTTGCTGTCATTTGAGTGGTTTCAGTGACCAAATTATTAAAATATTTGACAGAAAACCTTAATTGTAGTGATGTATTTCATTGGTCATTACAGCAGTTAGGGCTTATTGCTTTCAAGTTATTTGTTACATCTGAAAGGGATTCCCATGCTGCTGAATGACTACTTATGGTGTCTGGTTTACTATTCTGCAGGAAATCAGACGGCGAGGCCTCAAAGTAGCTGTGGCTGGAATTCCAAAAACAATCGACAATGACATACCAGTATTGAACAATTTGTGCTTTTTTATTCATTGCTGTTTTTTTTTCTATGACAATTATTTCTATGGGTCCTCCGTAAACAGCCTCTTTGTGTTTTTGACTCATGGGTAAGGCTGCGTACGTCGAACTTCATCCTTATTCCACCGTTGAGGCAGGCACTGGGTAGTGTTGTTTTATTGCCTTCAGTGCCCTGTCTTATTTGGCACCGCTAATTGTCAGTACTAGTCTTTTGCTGAAAATAAGAACAGTTAGGTACTTAGGTGTATACTATGTACGCTGCAGGTAATTGATAGGTCATTTGGCTTTGATACTGCTGTAGAGGAAGCCCAACGTGCTATCAATGCTGCTCATGTGGAAGCTGAAAGTATGGAGAATGGTATTGGTCTAGTGAAGTTGATGGGCCGCTACAGTGGTTTGTAATCCCTTTTAAGAAGCATACTTCTAATATTGCTATTTCTTTAACTTTTGAGATCATGTTTTTCTTCATCTGGCTCTACCAAGTTTCTCATCACGCAGTGGTTCAGTCTAATAGGTCAATGAGAAGTTGAATATGATTTATATTGGGCGTCATCTAATCGTCAGTGAGGAACAAATATTAGTTGGCCATTTGGAAAACAAAACAATTAAAAATTAACCGTTTTTTTAATATGTAATCTACGACTACTAAACGGCCGGAGTTAAATTGGCTTTTGCAAAATTTTTGTATGTATGCTCTCTTTCATCTCATAAGCTGATATTTGCTGTTGTAGTGGCACTCTATGTCTCTTTCATCTCACTTAGCTGTCGTGTCACGTGTTTGCTTAGCATCGTGTCAGACTTGATGCGACACTTCGGCACTTTACTTTAGACCAAAAAAATAAACAAATCGCACAAAGTAGCTGTATCCGACACTGTGACACGTGTCAAACACAACACCTGTGTCGGAGAGTGGGGTAACACAGTGCACCTACCCTCCTGTGCTAAGTCTTATTTCAAAATCGAATCCTTTAGGTTAGTGGCTTAATGCATTGTGATTTCCACTTGATTGTCACACACTTGTGACTCATTTGTAATCATCCTTTTGCATCACTTGTAGTCTAGGAGGTAAGGTTACTATTCATTCCTTAAAAAGAAGGTATTGTTACTATTCGCACTAGACATGTGAGTGTATACTAGTTAGGATCACTTTTGGTTTTGGACAGCTAAATAGATGAATGAACTTTTCTAAGCTTTTTGTTCAAACGCTACTGTTGTTTCTGGTACTTATTAAAGAAACCCCTGTTTTCATTGCTCCTTTTTTGCCCCTTGGTAACTCGTTATAATGGCATTCGCTCTCTTTTGCAGGATTTATTGCTATGCATGCAACTCTAGCCAGCCGTGATGTTGATTGTTGCTTGATTCCTGAGTCGCCTTTTTACCTGGAAGGTAAAGGCGGGCTTTTTGAGTATATGGAGAAAACACTCAAGGAACATGGACACATGGTCATAGTGATGGCTGAAGGAGCTGGACAGGAGCTTCTTTCGGAAAGCAGGGATGAGAAAGATGCTTCTGGGAACAAGTTGCTGAAGGATGTTGGCCTGTGGATGTCACATAAGATTAAGGTTTGTTTTTGTTTATCATCCTCTTCCCAGGCATTCTTAATCACACTAGTTATACCGAAATACAATCAAACAGTTAGATTAGTCATGGGCCGTGGATATTGATGTTAACAATCATTTAGCTATCTTTTCGCTTTCTTCTCAAGTATTACTCCCTCCATCCCGTCTATATTATCCCATTTTGACTTTGATGATCAACATTGACCATTAATATTTTCAATTACATGCCAAGGTACGATGTCAATTTTGTTATGTTTGATTTATCAATACGAGAGAGGTGGCAAATGGGTCAATCGGGTCGGGTATGTTTGGGTTGGATCTGTCATACATTTTGGGTCGGTTGGGTCAGGTCGGGTCATTTCGGGTTTTGGGTCAATTTCGGGTGACATGTTGTTGGGTCACTTCGGGTCGGGTTACTTTCGAGTATGGGTCATTTTGGGTCGGGTCGTTTTCGGGTTAATGGCTAAAACACTTTAGTTAGTACTCTATTGATTAAGAAATACTATTTTGCAAATTAAACTAATTATTAAGAATGGTTGTAACAAATGAAACTCTATTTTCATGGATATAACATTAATATGACTAAGTAATTGTCGTTTCGGGTAATTTTGGGTCACTTTAAGTCATTTTGAATTGGGTCAATAATGGGTTGGGTCTTTTTGGGTCGGGTCATCTCGGGTCGGGTCAACATTGGGTCAATCATGGTTCAGGTCGGGTCAATTCGGGTTTGGGTCATATTCAGGTTAAGCAAGTTCGGATTACTTTCGGGTCTCGGGTCAACCTTATTGGGTCGGGTCGGGTCAGCTTTGCCAAGTCTAAATACGGCTATTTTCATAGTCTTTTTTTTTTTAGTATTTGTTAGAAAAAAGTTGTAATAACTGTTGAATGGAATCTAGCTTTCACAATGTTTATTACTTGACAGTCACCAATGCATGCTCATAGAATCATAGCTCTTTTAAACTCGAGTTCATGAGGGAAGAGCAGATGAAGCGTCATGCTTCAACTCGAGAGCATTGTTTTGATTAGGATTCAAAACTTGTGGACTGTTTAAGTAAAACTTTTTGATAAAAAATTTCGAGGGTTTGAGAATTTTATGACAGGATTGGTTAGAGATTTGGGAGAACATGTTATTTATAAGTATTGAAAATTCTCCCTATTACTTGAAAAACTTGCACGTCAATTTTAAAATCTCATAAGCATATCCCTATTGTCATAAGGCCTGATATCATGATATGAGATATTCTGAGATCTTAGCAAGCACTTATGATATATAAGTATCTTGCATCGAATACTCATGTATGTAGACTGTGGAGAAGTATTGTCTGTGTTCATGTTGATATTTGAGCTAGCTGTTTTCTACTGGAATCTTGATCTGTATATTCCGGATTTTTATGATTGTAGGAACATTTTACTCAGAAACGGAAGATGATAATAAATCTCAAATACATAGGCAAGTACTCCACTTTCTGTCTGCACTTTTTTTTACCGCACAACTTAGAATCAAAGAATGAAAAGATAAAGCGGGGATTAACTTGGGCAAGTTTTCTTACAGATCCTACATACATGATTCGTGCTATTCCTAGCAATGCATCTGATAGTGTGTATTGTACACTTCTTGCTCAAAGTGCTGTACATGGAGCTATGGCAGGATTTACAGGTTTCACAAGTGGGCTTGTAAATGGCAGGCACACTTACATTCCTTTCCAAGTGAGTATTTTACTTCTTTCTTGAATCATCTCTTTCTGGAAAAAAGAAGTCCTTTCAAGTGAATACGATAAAATGCTAGCTAGTTGCAATATTTCATTTTCCCCTATTCTATAAACATCAAGGTTGTTTGAACTAATTTGTTTTGGAAAATTTGCACTTTGTTGCCCCGAGATTTGAGGCAGTTTAACTTTGGAGGCCTTATTAATGTTGAAAAAAAACCTTTTATTTGTTATAACGTAGGCCACGGAAGCTATTTGTTATAACGTAGGTCACGGAAGCTATTTAACTTCAAATCCATCAAAGTGAACATCTCCCAAACTTTTTCACTAGGTTGTAAGATGGTGCCTGTTAAAAAAATTTAACCATCTAGGTTATGGTGCCTATTGGATAGGTTCTTGTACAATTTCATTTTCTTCTGTACTTTATGCTTGTGCTTTTATTGGTCATATAAATTGGTTGAATCATATGTAGCGCATCACCGAGAGACAAAACCAGGTCGTGATAACCGACCGGATGTGGGCAAGGCTCCTTTCCTCGACCAATCAACCAAGCTTCCTAGGTGCAAGAGAAATCGCCAAAGCCAAGAAAGAAGAGGCCAATGCAGCAGCTCAATCAGTGGATGGAGAGAATTGTAATAACAATTCAACATAATACTCATTGCATGCAAATAACACAATCATGTTCTTCGAGCCAGTTCTATTGAATGTCTTCCTTTTTTTTCTTCTTTCTACATTGGTAGGTATGAATTGGCTGGGAATGAAACCCCTTACGACATGCTTCTGTCTTCCTGATCGGTGACTTTTACACGTTCAATTGGATCTTGCTGCCGGATGACTAACAACTTCAATTTTGTGTAGTGTACTCGATTTGATTTATTTATATACTCCCATTTTTTGGAACCACAATGTTCAAATCTATCAACAATGTTCAAAAATCCATAACTCGTTACATTTACTGGTCATGAATAGAAATTTTGGGGACTGAAAGCACGATTTTAAACATCTTCCTGTCCAATCACGCTTGTCCCTGCCCATTTCAAACTCACTCGCAAAAGAAACAAGTTTTTACTTCCACGAGTTACAAGGTTTGGACTCCTAGTTGTCTATTAACTATTTCTTGCAAATCAATAAAATCATGAATCAAATCGTTAGTCATCGAACATCTCAAGGAATTGCAAACGACTCATAATTTGCCAGGTAAAAGTGCACATGTAGAGAGAGCAGTTGACCATGACCCAGATACAAGTATATGTCAGTTGTCACCAGTACTCTCAGCATAAATTTTGCCATTGAATATCATTTAGCACTTGAGCAAAGAATTGTTGCAGCTATATTTAACAAAGTCTGGAGTTACAAATGATAAATTTTCTTGTTACAGCTCTAAGGAGATTAATTCAGCACATGAACTATATAGCTAGGTATATTTTACATTTCTGTCAACCTGGGACCCCAGGAACTCAACTTCATGGAATCAGTACGTACTCAACTTATCAACACCTGTAGAGACCTGATGGATCTGCATTTTGAACTATCCATGGATGTTCCAGAAGTTTATGCAAAGGAAGACGTTTTGCCGAGTCTTTTACAAGCATCTGACATTCATTCAATCAATACTGCTGATCAATATCAGTTGGCCACTGAAATTTGTAAAATTTGTAAAATAAGCTAACCTGACTAATAAGGTCCTTTGCAGCTGACGAGACGATTGGTTTTGGGGGAAACTTTAAATCAACTTGCACAATCCTGCATAGATGTTAAATGCAGCCCAGCTTAAATGAATAGACTAACGCTTCAAATAATATGAATGGCCACAGCAGATACCGATGAATCAATACTGTTTACCTTCTGTAAGTATCTGAATGCTCCTTTGCCTCGAAAGGAGGGAAACCATATAGAAACTCGTAACATAGGATACCTAAGCTCCAAATGTCGACACTTGCATCATGCTCCACACTCTCCACTATGAAAAGAAAAAATGATGTATTTCAGACTCAAAGGTAAATCCTAATCCACAAAGGGTCTGAACAAACACAGTAAAGAGCAACCAGTAGAAATTTGTTTTATCTAAAGCGGTTTTGTTGGCTGAGGTGAGTTTTTTCTTCTTAAACTATTACTTCCTCCATTCAACTCCACTCTACCACTTTCATTTTTGTACACTATTCACAAATAACCATTCAATTTTCAATTTTCTCTCAATACATACGTGAAAATATATTCATGTGGGATCTTGTTTGATTCGTCTTTACGAGTAGATTAAAAATATCTAACTTTTATAATTTTTGCAAATACGTAGCTAACAATATTTGATAAAGTCCGTGCACAAACGAAACACTAAAATGAAGTCAGAATTTCATATTGAAACAATCCAATGCATACCCATCTCTGGGGGGAGGTAATCAAGTGTCCCACACATTGTCTTCCTGCGGTTGAATGTGTGGACTGCCCAACCGAAGTCTGCAATCTTGAGTTCACCCTAACAAAAGGCATGGGTAGAAAATTCGTCATAAGTACCACGTTACAAATGCAAGAACATGTGGCAAAGAGCAGTGAAGTTACAGCCATTACCTGTGCACCTATTAACAGATTCTCTGGCTTTATATCTCTGTGAATCACATGTTTACCGTGACAGTAAATGAGCGCTCGAGCTAGTGATGCAATATACTGCAATGCAATATAGAATTAAGGTGTAAATTAATTGTAATTAATTATTAAAATCTTCGATAAAGAGCTGTCTTTGTTGCGGCTCAGAGTCAATTGAATGAGACTAGAAATAGAACTTACTGTTGCAGAGCGCTTCTCACCAAAGTACTTGCATTTTTGAAGTTCTTTGTAAAGCTCTCCTTTGGGTGCATACTCAAGAATTAAGTAGACACGTTTCTGCAAAGGAAGGGTTTTTAATTCATTGCTGTATCAAGCTAAATAGATCCATATGCACAGGATTAATAGGAAAGCTTCATTGAACAAAACGGTACCTGATCATAAAAATATCCATACAACCGTAGGATGTTAGGATGACGAAGGTGACTCTGGATTTCAACTTCCCGTCGGATCTGGTGTTCCACTTGCGATTGTTTTAGCTGGCTCTTGAACAAAACTTTAAGTGCTACAATGTGATTGCTCTGCTCCATTGAGTGGCTTCAAGTTAGTATTGTATCAAAATAGAAGTCCCAAAAAGAAAACAGGATTATATCTATAGAGAAGTAGTACAGGTAAAAAATCCTATCAGAAGTTGAAAACATACACCTCTAACCCCTTGTCTGGAAGGAGGGATTTGGAAGGAATGGTGGGAAAAAAAGAAGA
Source organism: Silene noctiflora (assembly GCA_009801015.1). Lineage (NCBI taxonomy): Eukaryota > Viridiplantae > Streptophyta > Magnoliopsida > Caryophyllales > Caryophyllaceae > Silene > Silene noctiflora. Next base: position 28,875 of record VHZZ01012612.1, on the reverse strand, counting down.
GACGGGACCAATTTCCGTTGTTTAGTTGTGAGCTTGGTTAAAGCGCGCTACAAGTCAAATTAAAGTAGTTTGGATGTAGAAACAATTTGGAAGGAAAATGAGACGGCACCATTTCCCCTCCCCCTTTTATGTCCCTCCCTTCCCCGCCCCACCTACAAGCATATTCAAACAATCCCCAAATCTCATTCAGCCGGAATCTTGCTGGGCTAAGTTCAGGGGAATGACTGAGTCTAGCGTACAATTCTAAATCACATTAATTTGGTCATCCACATTTCTACAATACATGTTCATAATTAATGTATCACTAAATCATAAAAACCAAGTAAAATAAGGCAAATATGCAATCTTTTAACATCCACATAAACACAAGACACAAAAACTAATTGATTGGTTAATCCAAAAATTGAGTAATTGGAATCATACCCTCTTCTCCCTGGCCAAGTACACATGCCCAAACTTCCCTCTACCAAGGGGTTTTCCGATGTCGAAATCGTTAAGAATCCATCGTTTCTTCTCCGCAGCAGGAACCTCTCCAGCTCCCTACACACACAAACAACCAACAACAAATGTCAATATCATCAAGATTCTTAATCAAGCAATCAAACGAATAAATCTGTATGAGCACAAGCAGAAACTAAGAATTCATTTGACAAAGTCCGTCGGGCCCCTAGGAATGAAAAATTTGAAATTATTTAGTCAAGATTTTCGATATTTTCAAGTTTATCTTATTGCATTACTAATTCGCCCCCTGAAAATGAGAGGAGAAGAGACCGTCTGTAACATTGCTAAGGAAATGAACTACTGTTGAAATAAAAGGACATATATAATCAAATTTCCTAAAAGAAAACCCTAAATCAACAATTTAAATTCAAAATCGACAGTAATTTGTCCGAAAAAACAAGGATATAAACCTTGTGATCGGCCTGATTTTCGGATGCTATGGCCATTGGAGAAACTTGGAGAGAGAGAAAGAGAAGGTTTTTAGAGAGAGAAATAATAATAAAAAAAAGAAAAGAATTGATGAAGATGAAGTTTAAGACAGAGAGAAATTGAAGGAAAGAAATAAACGTTGATATGATTTTTGATTACAACGGTCGATTTTATTGTGAGGACACGTGGACCAATTGGATTTCATTAGGTCTTCTCTCAATTGTAGGTTTTGGAATTTACCTATTTGATTTGACTTTGTTGCTGGAGGAGCGTATGTGATGAGAAATGTGGATCTCAATGTTGGCATCCCACTTCACATGATCACATCCCACCTTAGGATTTGAATGCAGATATCTGTGTAGGAAGGTTTTAAATAAATATATTGTAAAATAAAATATTTTAGTAACTACTTCTACGAGTAAATTATGAGAAAAAATGGATATAAAGACCTAGCAAGATATACGTGCATAGCTATAAAGACCTACATTTAACGTCAATTCATTTTATGTTAGCTACAACCTATACATGTTAAATAATTTGCCACTCTTTTTACTTGGTCATTGACCAGTTATCATCTCAAGACAATTCCCTTATTTTTTTTCGTTAGTCTTCTATAAAACAGAGAAATTCGTCTTAATATTAAACGTGTCAATTATCATTCCACATAAGCATATATGACAAATGAGAATTTGCCTTTTTTTAATCCTCTTCGATTCTTGTCAATAAGAGTAGACATGGCGACAGGGTTATTCGAGTCGATCAATTCAGACCACGTCATTTTGATGCAGTTTTAATTTACGTACTTTAACCCCTTAACCAACCGCATTTTGCATGCCAAATGACCCAATTATTGTCATCTTCATAGTCATTTGCTTCCCTTTTGCTATTTCCTCTCTTTTGGGCCCTCTTGTAGGAAAGGAGCTAATTAGATCGGTTTCAGCGTGATTTTGTCTCAAATAAGTCACTTTCGGGTCAATTCGAGCCGGGTCATTTCAGATGGGTAATTTTAGGTCACAATTTTCGAGACAATTACGGGCCGCGGGTCATCCTTTTGGGAGAGTCACTTGTGTCGGGTAATCTTTGCCAGATTTATATGAGAGTATTAGAGCATCCGCAAAGGTGGAACACTTACCTTCCCAAATGCTCGCTGTCTCATCAAACGGGGAACCTCACAATTGCACATACCTTCCCATAATATGTGGTTCCACTGTTTTTAGGGGAGGCTCCAAAGAAAAAGTAAGATTAATTTGTATATTTTTGGGGAGGGTCCCAAATTTTTAGGTATAAATTAATATTGTTGGGAAGCTTCATTGTTGCATAGATGTAGATATAAATTGGGGAGGGTAGATGGAAAAGTTAGTGAAAAATGAGGTAGATGAATAAGAGAAAGAGAGAGAAAATATGGGGCACCTCACCTTTGCGGATGCTCATGTATTACACTTACACACATTTTATACATATAATAAACTTTGTTTAAATCAACTGGTTATGTTTAGATCCGGTCGTTTTAGATTCTGGGTCAAAATGAGTTAAAGGCATGCGTGCTTTGGGTAGTCCAAACGATTAAACCAAATTTAAATAAAGTATATGTGCAGAACAAACAAATATTGGTAATTATTATGTGAGACGGTCTCACAATGTAAGACGGACCATTTTCATAAAAATCACTCTTTTGTTAATAGCAATAAATGAATGATTTTCTCTAAAACGACTGTTTCACAGTTGAAATTGCTTATTCTAAAATTTGTGAATAAATAGACTGTCATGGAGAAGAATAAAATGAAAATAAAATATTATCATAAGATATAATTGGTCATTAAGCAAGTAAAAAGATTGAAAAAAGGTCTGCTAGTATGTAATACCCGAATATTTTGGGACCCCTACGAGAGTCTTGGGATGCGTGAGAGTCATACGAGAGTAAGATTGGACCTTACATTAGACCAATTGAAGGCTAGAGTGGACCGAGTAAGCCAATAGTGGACCGAGTAAGGTTGACTTGGCCGAGTAGAGCGCCTACTCGACCGAGTAGTGTTTACTCGGCCAAGTACTGAGTGTACTCGACCGAGTAGGTGGCACTCGGCCGAGTAGACTGAGTCACTCGACCGAGTGACACTGTCAGCGCCCGATAAATGATATTTCAACCCCTAACCCTAATTCATTTCCCATCTTCTTCCTTATCTCTCCAAACTCTCTTCTTTCTCTCTAAAACCCTCATAAACATATTCATATTGGATTCAAGCTTGCTTTAAGGGATTACTCACCTACTTATCCTTCCTTCCACCTATGTAAGTAAGATCTACCCTTTTCTAGTCTTATGAACCCTAGATTTTGGAGATTTCCAATTAGGTTTTTTATTAGTAATTATTGTTAGTATAAGGGTAATTAATGAATAATATTAAGGGTTTGTGTTGTATTATAGTGTAAGACGATTTGTGATAGTTATTATGTGGTATTGTAGGATGAAACAGTTTTATGAGACAGATCTTGCTTGTTAATTGGATTGCTTATGAAGAATGCTAAAAGGTAGGTTAATCCTACTCGGTTTCGGTATTATATATGAGTTTTGTATG
>VHZZ01012611.1:27300-48607 GCA_009801015.1 Silene noctiflora | reverse complement strand
TTACTTAGACCGAATCTTATTTAATCGAATTACAATAAGATACGAATTCTCACTCACAAAATCATTTGTTCAATTTTAAGGAATTAATTAACTTGTATCAACATACAATTAATTAATTAATCAATTAAGAGTGTTACCCTAGAGGTATGATCTTAAGGGATCAACTGATCACCACCGTCATACGACAGTAATGTCAAACTCTAGTCAGCCAATCATTACCGGTTAATGTGGATCAATTGACAATAAAATATTATTTTCCCTCATGTATTCTTATTATGAGATTTAAACATGTGATCGCATTATTGTCGATGACATATACTCCAACATATAAGTCACCTGAATTATGGTCCGTAGTAGCACACAATAACCTAATCTCCCCGCATCCCATCAGTAGAGAGATCCTTATTGGTATGTGTGTCTACTAGAAGACCTAATCCCAAAGACCATCCCTTCAGGCGGTTCATCTCAACCTTTCGTCATGTATTCAGGTACGCTTCTGCATCTAGTATTTACCGAGTAATTTAGTATGAAGTTTATGGTCTCTATTCGGATTAAATCTAACAATACTTAGATAATACTTGAATCACGAATACCGCTTTTGTTAGATAATATTCCGACCCTTATAGCCTTAGGTTACATGGGATTTCTCGTAGGATAAAACAAGTACGTCCTTTGATTCTTAGGCTTAGAAACAAAGAACTATTTTGAATTTTTATAATGAATTTGTTGTAGCAAAATATGCAAGAAAGATTGTTGTATTTTTCTCCAACACAACCATCTCTTATTTAAAGAATGAAGAGGTGCGATGGTTTGACCAAAAGATACATCCTTTGAATCAAAAGACACGTTCTTTTAATGAAAAATCCACGACCTTTCAATAAAAGGAAACGTGATTCATTTATCCTTTCAATGAAAAGACTTAACTTTTCAATGATAGGGCACAGTGCTTTACTTTTGATACAAAACATCTTTCAATGCAATCAGCAACATCATCATTTCTGATAAGAGCACACAAATCATGAAAAATGAAATGGTGCAAACAAATATTTCTTTGTTGGAAACATTCTGTGACGATACAAATATTTCTATATAAGTGTGCATTCCGCACTCCCGAACTCATATTATAATATTGTATAAGTACTACATTTTATACAAATCCCGACTACGCTTAAACGATCGACAATTTACATTAAAATCACCAACAATTCTGCTTTTTTTATAACGATGAACCTTCATAAAAAAATGAGACTACATAGCATTCGACTACATATTAGTAACCAGCTACAATATAAACAAGGGAACACTAGGAACTCCATGCTACTTGGTATCCAAACCTGGCTTAATATAGAAATGGACGAAATTAAAGAAGAAATACGACGTTTCTTAAAAGCTGGGCTATATTAGTCATCAAATTGAATCATGTGAGCGTCCTTTCTTTAATAAATTTATTATCATCATCATCACCAAATTTTCATTATCCTACCTAGTCTATTTTAGGGTGTAAACAATTTTTTTATAAAAGAAGTTCACATATTTGCATTAAATGATTAGACTAGAAAGGCTTTACCCCTAGCTGGGCTTGTAGAGATTAAGTTAAGTTTCCATATTAGAATACAAGCGTTTATAAAAGAACACCTTCTAAAACTAGCTACACGAAAGGATATTTAAGCAGGCTCTTTCTACTAAATTAAGCAAATCAAATGTGGACGCGGTTTTAAATAAAAGATGCAGTCGTAATCTTACTCCCTCTATTTATGATTTTGATGTGACTATTGATATGGCAAGAATAGTCAAAAAATTGTAGGCAATTTAGGAGCAACTATAAGGCAAATAAACAAGAGCGTTAATCTTAGGTCGTTAGGCGTGATCGTCTAAGTGAATAAGCATCTTAAAGATTTAACAAAGAATAACGGTAATAAGAGGAGGGAAAGATCAAGAATCTGAAGCAAGATTTTCCCATCGTCCTCTTGCCATTCATCTAAGAGCAGTTATTTGTTGGTTTATAACTTGTGGTCTAACTTACTCCATAGTATTGCCGATGTCTTATTACACATCTTTCTAAGTTATCAGCTCTGAACTTGGTTATATTTACGTATAACCCTATATTTATGATCTGTGTTGAGAATAAGTATGTTCCAATCTATATGAGTTCTACATCTAAGGATCCCACATTGGAGAATTAGAGAAGAATATTCCACTATATAAGCCAAGAGGCTACTCCCTCTATTGTCAATTGATTTTAGAATGAAACCCTCTTAAGCTTGTATTGTAAACTCTTTCTCCTCCGTTTGGGTGTGACTCAAACCCGTTGTTGAATTTAACAATTTGAAAATCATTCCTTCTACTTATCACCAGTGTAAGTTCCAACAAAAATGAGAAATTATGAGTCTATGACCATTAGAGACGAACATATTCATGAATGTTCCTCTTTAGCTAATTGGTTATAACAGAAATATGATGATAAAAGTGATGATGTATATGCGTCCTTAACATAGGTTCCAATTAATTAGTAAATGTTGTTCATAAACCAAACAGAATAAAAGCTTAGTATCTCCTACTTGATTAGGCAATTTGTAGCACATGAAGATCCAACACAAATTAGTGGACCCGTAATATTTATGTATCTATGTACCTAACAAGAAGCAACCAAGAAAGGATTATTGGCTTAATATATGCTCAGATCTTAGCCATGGTCTCAAGTAGATCCCACATAACAGATAACTTCAAATTAAACTAATCATTAATCTATGCATTGTGACTTGTGAGATGCATTATTCAAAATGAAACACTTATATTAGACAGGGTAAATGGCATAGATCAGGTTTTGGTTAGGTCAATTTAGATTTGGGTTATTTGAATTTGTGAGAATTCGGGTCGGGACGGCTATTTCAGCTCACTTATTTTCGGATTAACTATTTTAAGTTATTTATGAATAATAATCGGTGTGCAACAATAAACATTCCGATGAATTTATAGTGTTATACGGGATCATGCAATTTGGGTTTGGGTCAAATTCGTGTCTTGAGTTTGGGTGTCGGTTCGGGTCAATTTTGCCAGGTTTACTTTTATTTAACAAATTTATTACATAAGGCCAGAGAAAAGGCTAAATTCTAAACCGACTTAAAAGTTTATTATAATATTAAAATATTACAATTCATTATAACACATTAGCCACCCGAACTAATACTTCATGTGTCCCGTTTATTTGTTTACCTTGGTTTTGACACACAAAAAACAAGGAAAATGGAGGGGATCATTTGCGTTGCTTATTAGTGGTTGACAAGTGAACAAAATGGAGGTGTATGATCAATTTACCCATTGTAAACATACTTAATATAGAAAGATAAACAAATGAAGGAGACACCGAAACAGGTAAGCAAATGGTCGGAACGGAGGAAGTACCTTATTATAAGTCAAACAATTAAATAATTTAAAACTAGATTTATTATTACTCATATGATCTCATTCATTAGACCATTTCGTAGAATTGCCTCATTTTTACTTTCGATTTTTATTAAAATTTGTTCACTTTATTTTAAACATGTTTCGTGTCAATGTTATACCGAAGAGATCAACCGCTCATTTATACTCATTTACATTTCGTAATATTTACGTAAAAGTTAACGAAACAATTACAAAAAATCGGAACGAAACGTAAAAATTAACGGTAGAACTACAAAGAATAGGAACGAGTATACCAAACGGTTTCCGTACCAAAAATATATTGGGAAAAAAATCCTAAAAAAAGGAAGGAGAGAGAATCATTCGGATTTATTTAGACAGCAACATGATCGTGTGACTGTCTCATTTTCTTTATAATCTCTTTCTTATTTTATTCTTTCCTTTTCTCAAATAAAAATCACTTCTCTCTTTAGTTTTTTTTTTATTTATTATTTAGTGTTGTTTTATCTTGTAGATTCGATTAAATCGCTAATCTTTTTCCTCCAAAATTTCTTGGAAATCCCTCTCTTCAATTTCTGTCTTCTTCTTCTTCTTCTTCGTTCTTCAGATAATGTTCCAAGGTACCAACTTTATTAACACTTATACTTAATTCTACTGTATCTTATTAATTGTATATATATGTTTGTTTAAATTATTATCTTAATTTTCTCAAGTAAATTCCAAAGTTAATATTTTTTCAATTTTTTAATTCTGGGATTTGTTCTTGTTACTTCCTCTTTGATGGGTACTTCCCAAGTTTTCACCTTTCTTTGTTTTTTTTCAATGTAATTTTAGTTCAAACCCAATTTACTTTGTTGGGTATTTATCCTTCTCAGTCATTTGTTTACTTTTTATCCTTTGTGACGGGTATTTTAATCAAAATTAAACAAATGATTGAGACGAGGAGTACTACTTGTATGATGAAATTATGTGGGGTTTGGGGTCAGTCAATAGTACAAATTGTATGTTTTAATGTTATGGTGCTCCAAATGTTATAATTTCTGGGGTAAGATAGAGAAATTCTTGTATGAAACTGTGAAACTTTAGGTGGGTATTTCAGAGAACATTTGGAAAAAAGGTTCCCTTTTATGGAAAATTGGATCTGCTTTTGACATATCATCATCATGTTCAATAAAAAGAGTTTTTGATTATCACCAAAAACAGCCTTTTTTTTATTAAAAAAATCTTGCTTTCTTTTTTTTGTTTGGACGCAATTTTCATCTTGGTTTATTTGGAAACAATCTCTTTGGGTTGCTAACACAAGCGTACATCCGATCGTCCTTACCGGTAATTTGCGGGAGCCATTGAGTCAATTGGGGTAATGTTGTTGTTGTATGTTGTTTCACATCAACCTTATGTTTGTTTTCATGAAATGAGAATGTGAATTGTGTGATTACTGACAGCTCATTATCATGTTTCTTTTTTGACATTATGTATCTACAATAATATCTACCCTTGTCTCTTATGCTTTAATTATGGATTTTAAACAATGTTATAATCATGATAGGGATAATAAGTATGATAATGGGTTGATTTGTGTAAGATGTGTGTTTTTTTGTTTTCTATAGTATGCTTTGATTAATCTTTTTTCCAATGGAACCAATGTGGCAATGATTGGCTTTAGAATACGATGTAATAATGCAAAATGACTTGCTTCCGTTTCTGGTTTTGTGAAGTAGCTGTTTGTCGACAGTCGACACAATTCTTGATGCTATTTTCATTATGATTCACCAGTGGGTGAGATTAGATACATACGACATACGACCTCTTTACCGGGAATGCTCAAGACCCTTGTTGTTCTATGATTTGATTGAGTCGTGATTTGGCTGTTCTTTGATTGCTCCTCTTTTGTTCCGGATATGAGCTGTGTCTTGCTGCAGTGTTGTTCTTTGTTTTGTTGATGTAGATGTATAATTTTAGGATGGTTGATTTGTTTGGCAGTTAGGTGAAGCACAGCAGGAGTTATTTTGATTGAGAAGTAGGCACTGAAAATGGACGGGGACACATTTTCAGGACTCGGGAATGGCACACAGATTGACAGTAAGGTGTTGCAGACGTTTGAGAAGAGCTTTGGGCAAGTCCAGAGTATATTGGACCAAAACAGGTTGCTCATCAATGAGATCAACCAGAATCACGAGTCCAGAATTCCTGATAATCTTTCAAGGAATGTTGGCCTAATTAGGGAGCTTAACAATAATATTAGGCGGGTTGTTGACCTTTATTCGGATCTCTCACATTCCTTGACTAGCTCCATGGAAGCTTCATCTGAAGGTGATTCGAGTGGTGCCCTTAAATTTGATGGCAAAATCACCCACAAACGAAATCGACCCGGTTAGCTGCTTGTTCATCATTATTACAAACATGTTTGATTTTTAGGTGTTCTAATTCATTGCCTTTGGTGACATTTGAGCAAATTGCATGTACATTTGCATTTGATATTACTCAGGTCGGACAGTTTTGTCATTCTAATCAGTAGCGGTTAAGCAATTCTCGTGTCGTGTAAGAGTATCTGATTACTTCCTTTTGGATACTTACTCCACATCCCTCCCTCCCAAATTTCATACAATTACCCTTCACTGTGTTATGGATTTGTTAATGTAACCCCTTGTAACATTGATTGAATCTAGTCGGAAATCAAGCTTGTTTTTATCAAATTCTTCTGGATTTGTATTAATGTGTGTATTGTTGTTATTCATTACTTTGTTACCTGGTGTGAATTTATCTGTTCTTCCCAAGGATTCGAGGCGGATAGGGTCACATGGTTGCAATGCCTATCCTCTTGTTATTACACCTTAGTCCTCCTCGTGGATGAAACTCGCGACTTCCAGTTAAGCTATATCCTAGGATCTACTTTAGAGCTCTGTTCATCATACCGCACTTTGTTGGCCAAAATGCTCAAAAATAATTAAAATGTTTAAACACAGATTTAGGAAATATAGAAAACATTGTGCTTGAACCTTCCTCGATGACTGTGCAAGTCAATGGAAAGAAGTTTTGGACTGCAGAATATTGTTGAGCAACTCATCAGGGATCTTATATCATCTTAGCTGAAGTCAAAAATAAATAAAATATTATGTTACTTGAGGGATTTGAAGTTGATCCAATCTTAAATAAAAAAAGGTTCTACGTAGACGTATTTTTAATAAATACGTTATCATCTAATAGTATTAACTTTCTTAAAGCGTCACAAATGTACTTTGTAGTCGTATAAGGAAAATGGGGGATTTGAAATTGTGACCTAATGTTCACCCGGAGGCTAAATCACAAGTTTAATGATGAGCTTTTGATGCCAAATTTCCCCTTTCTTATTGCTGTGTTGAGTATGAATCATTGCTCAGAACTGAAGCTGTTGAAAGTGGCAGGAACTGAAGCTGTTGAAAACAAAAACCCCATTGTTTAATGAAAACATTCATTCTATTATTTGTGCAACGGAAATTACAGAATATAAAATCATTAATAGCGTAAGACGACTCTGATTGGTTAAACACTCATATATTATGGAATACATAACTAATAAATCACGTTATGCAGCGTACAACGACCTTACAGAATAGTGTACAAGTAATGACTGTTCACCACTGATGTTGAATTGCTCTACAATCTACATCCCAGTTCCCCCACAGGTTTGTGTTGTTGTGATTTAGGTTAGTTTAGGGTTTGGGATATTGTGCTTGGGGGGAAACATGCAAAAACTTTAGGGAAGATGCTCTGAAACAATTGGCGGAAAGCAGCTTTTAGATAATGTTATTTTTTAGGACTTCCAATCACACTACACCACAACAACAGCATCTCAGATAAGAGAATTGATTGATATTTTGACCATAGTTTTTTCCCCAACGATTTTCTATTTGCTTTTTACTTTTCACATATGAAATTTCTTTCATTTAATACTTCTTATGTCTCAATCAGTTTTTTTTTTTTTTTTTTTTTTTTTTTTTTTTTTTTTTTGTATATATAAACATCTAAAAAAAAATTACCGAAGATTATTAAAAAACTTATATGGAAGTCGGCCTTGAAAAAATGGCATTTCTCATTTGTGACGGACCCAAAATTTGATCATTTTAATGAGAAAATGTGAAAATTGGTGGTTATATTTTATCTTAAAGTGGTTACATTTGTGCCGTCACAAGCAAGAACAACTGTTGAAAAAATAGAGGAAGAAACATATGGATGACTTTGTGCATTTGTTTCATACCTTAGCCATAGTGCAAAAGTGAAAGTAAAAAATTCACAGGGATAATAAAGAGATTAGTATTGTTTCAGCTTTGAATGACAATTGTATGTGTTATGTGATTAATTAATGACAATATTGACATCTTAAGCCAGATTTTCATTTAAGATTCTAATTAGGTATGAAATGTATCCAAAATAACTGAAACGCGTTGCTTAGAAATAGCGTATTGCATTAATTAATTAATGACTAATGAATATTGAAACATATACGAATACGATGACTAAAATTCAGTTCAAAGTTAAACGGCTTTAACTACTTAAATCAGACATTTCAAAACATATGCCCTATCCGACCTGTATTTTTATGAAGTCAAGATTTGTGAATCATGACTTGTTACTACCAAGTACCAACCCTAACCTGACACATGATCGTTAAATTAGGTTCAAAACCCGACACTACTTGCTCACCTTATAGGTCAAAGTTAAGTTTGATTAAATGTGCACATAACAATAAATATGTGAAATATTATTTAAAAATGTATTAGCACTTTAAACTACTAACATGATTAAAAGTCACATTTAATATAACTTTTATATTATTTAATAATAAAATAAGTATTACAATAATCACTTAATTTTTATAGCTGATACAAGTACGGTGGTAACTAATGATTCGATTATGATTAAAATATTAAGATTATTAAGCAAATACGGAGTATAATTTTTTGAAATTTTTTAAAATGAAAAAGTAAAGACGTAGTCAACTTTTTCAACCCGTATTCTAACCCTAGACCGACTCATTACCCATATAACCCAACCTATATTTGACACCAACCGCATTCCAACTCAAATCATTTGACTTGACGGAGGATTTGTCGACCCGTTTGACAGGTATGGTCTTAATTGAGTCTTACTAATCATACCCTTTGTGTTCTTTGTGTTTTAAGATATAATTTGAGTTTCAAATTCATAAAGAAAAATAGGAACTTAGATTACTCTAGTTTAGATTTACGATTTTGTATTAGAAAGTCAAAAAGTTTCAAATACACTCACATTTTGATAAAAAGATGTAAATAGGATTATTGGATTATAGTCGTATATTTTGGACTTGTTTGCGTGATAGAAGTAAAATACATAGGACAATTAGGCATGCATTAGTTTAATAATAAGTGGAGAAAAGTGTGATCCAACAGAATGCCATGGCCCTCCAGGATGCTCTTTTCCAACGGGAATTCAACCTCTTTCCTTGTTTACTCCCTTTTCTCTTTACCATCTTCTTTATTTATTTATTCTTCTTTATATTCCCGTTGATGAAATATTAGTCTTAAATCTTAAAATAGATTAAATACTAGTAAATGATGGTAATAAAAATAAAACTTTTGCCATTTTTTATGCAAATTGTAATGTGGTGTGGTATGTATCTGACCTTTTTTTTTTTTTATAAATACATTACAGTGTGCATAAAAATGCCAAAAGTCTTCGACGAGTACACGAAAAATAAAAGTTTTTAACTGACCATAACTCGCGATCACGAATTCCGAAAGCCGCTTTTTTGTTTCAAATTGACCAGCTCTACGAGATCATTGATCTTAAAAAAAATTGTCAGTTTCTAAACTTGTGACAAGAATTATGGTCAATTATGAGGTTATCGTGTAAAACACGAAAAATACTAGATTACAACGTAGAATATCCCAATATTTTTTTTTTTTTTTTTTTACCATATTATATCCCACCAACTTCATTCGCTACCATCTTGAGCAAAGTCGTGTAAATTGCATCACCAAGCATATCCACCTTTGCTGGGTACTCTCATCTTTTCAAAAAGATAAACGAACTTGTATATAATTTTAAAATACAAGACCTAACAATTTGTGTACTAGGTTGTTAAGATTATATAGTCCTATTAAATCAAAATCACTGAAGACCGAGTTGTTAATACTTTGATTATTCGTCGATGGTTTCCGCTTTTAAGCAAAATTGTGGTTTCTTAAACAAGTATTAAGTAATACGGAGTAATGTCTTTTTTACTTTATTGTAATTTGCCATAAACAGAAATGTTGCAATGACTTAGCAACTCTATAGCAACTCTATAGCAACTCTAGAAACGGGTAAACATGAAGATATTTTGTTGTTCATATGGTTTTTCGGTTTGTTGATTAGCGCCCAGCATCGAACCTCTACCAACAAGACGTTGGCTCACTATGGGCATGTGAGTATGTGATTGCCTACATACTAAATTATGTTGCACCTACGACGACTCTAAATTCTTCTGTTGACTCCAAAGTATTCAATACTATACCTCATTCTCTACAGAAAGACTTTGGAGTCGTCCAAGGTTCAAGTGTTCAACTTTTCTGCAGCCTTCAACGTTTGTTTGGATCAGTTAGTTATCCAAGCACAAATTGACACCGTTGTCAATAACTGCCGTGCAACATAATTTAGTCCCTAAAATCCTGAACCTTATGGCACGGGAAAACCCATTGTCAAACATTCCAACATGGTTCTGCAAAAGGAACAGGAATGTTTCTCTGTTACAAGAATGTTTCTCTGTTACACAGTTTTACAGAGAAAAACAAAATATGCCGATGCTTGAGGAATACTCTACTCAATCGAACTCTAACAAGGATATATGATGATTGCATAAGAATGTTTGCTGCAGCCATAAACAAAATTTAGACAACACCACTGAGGCACTAACTTTAATAAAATTTCGATAAAGCTTAGAAATGATTACCCAATTACAGTTACATTAATCCTAGAGTTTCAGACAATTTTCTTCAGAAAATGTCGTTTTTCATTAAAACATCTGCAGAGTCAAGACAAGAATGTAATCATCAATGACGATGATTTGAGATCGCATTGGCTAAATACTTGCTCTCTGCAACATAGTCAATCTTGTCCGCTTTCACTACTGTTACCTTTACCCTCTGCTCTTCACCATAGCTCTCCTCTTTTACCTTAAGCTTGAAGAGAAATGGCATAAAAAGACTGCCACGAATAATTGATGCAAACCTCTCCTCGTCTTCCTCATCATACTTCAAAGAGTACAGCTCTTTTGCAGAGCAGCCCATTATCTCTTCACCTGTTTCCTGAAATGCCGTCACCCAAGTCAATCCCGAATGATCTTGAATTTGTGCTTGAAGAAGATACCGGTAATCACACTCCTCAAATTCTTGATTGCAACGATCACACACCCAACTCGAGTTTCCTGATTTAGTAACTTTCTTATTACATTGCCTATCTCCAATCATCAATGGGCAAGCAGTATAGCAGAAAGTGTCGGATTTTATAAAAGATATGGTTGCCCTGATAGTTACCCAATCTGGTTTCTCTGATCTCCCTAGCCCCTCATCCTTAATCTGAGATACTGTTTTCCTAATCTCATTCTTCCCTCCAAGAGGTGTTGCATCTCTTGAGATAGATTGGGCGGTACTATCTTTCCCACCTCCACAAAACCACTCGTACAAACTCTGTGATTCAGGAATATCAGGGTCAATGAAGAGCTGGGTAGAAGAAATTGTACCAACAGATTTCCCACTGAAATCATTGACTTTTGCAGCTTTGATGGCAACAATGGGAAAGTTCCCAGAATCAAACAGTTCTTGGAGTTGTTGACCTTCTCTGTTACAAAAATCACCCCACAGAGTTAGGTCAACACTCCGAGAAGATCTATCTTTCAGATTTATAATTCTTCTCTGAGTTTCCATACCATTCTTTCTCATTATGGGGACTGAAGGATTAACTGAAATTACAATACCAATAATGTCCAATATGGAATTGTTTTCAGCAGTCTCGATTTCACTGATAGGTCTGAAGTTGAATTGCTGTTTGGGAATTGAAACATCCTCATCTGGACAAAGATCGACAATAGAAGTGGACTCCAAAAAGATTTCCCACTCGTTTTTTAAATGATTAAAATTCTTCTGAGCTGGTTTTAGGCTACCCTTTGAGATCAAATAAACCTTTCCAACCTGAATAACATCATAAAATCGATCGACAACCGCATTAAAGCAGGTAACACGAATTTCTCCGCCATCAGAGTCAAGGAGATCAAAGGAGAACACCTTCCCATCACCTCTGGCATTGTTATAACGACGAAGGTCTCCTTTTGCCGTAACTCTTGCTTTAATAGCCCAACGACCCTGATAAGGGTTCAACGCAGCAATTGGAAGTATGCGAGCCGGTGCCTCATTCCTCACAATTGGTCCGTGATTTTTGTAACTAGGAGGTGGCTGATATGGAGGTTGAACAGTTGGTCTGTAATTTTGTGCATTATTACTATTACTTGGTGCACTGAACTTATTGGGGGCTACACTGACTGGATTAACGCCGACGTTGGAGGACAATGTAATTCCGGCAGAAGAATTGGCTCCAGGCAAGGAAAGAGATGGGTTCCCTATTATGTCACATTCTAGAATTATAGTCTCAAAGTTGAGGATAACAATAACCCTGCAAAAATAATGAGACAGTTTAGAATTCCTACAAAATGTAAACATGCATAAATAGCGTTAAGATGCCTCTGATTTAGACGTCCATGAATGAGAAAAACTTGTTCAAATCACAATTCCCCAGTTTGTACGAAAACAACCATACTAACGCAAATTAATCACACCAACATAAATTTAACTCTAATACGGTATTACCACTCACTTCTGCGAGAGATTCGACTCCCAGTCAAGAGGAAAGCCACCTAGTAATGATGTTATCAATTATCATAGCTTAAGCATTTCCTCATGACCTCAAGTTTAAACATTAAGAGCATATCATCACCAGCATATCAAAACATCATGCAATAATGTTTTACTAATTAACTTATTTGTTCACTAAATCATCAATACGATGGCTAGCCATTCAATGAGAGAGTTGCAAACTTGCAATCTCACCATCATTCTGAGTTCCTCAGTTATAAAGGACAAACTATTTCTGGTATAACATGATGAGCATTCCAATCTCACAAACAATCCTTTACCCTTGAATCATCACATAAGAATTAAGTTCAATTTTAAAATAAAATAAAACACAAAAATATCTCAAAGGATCTTGTAACTACACATCGTTTCACAAACTAATGAGCTACAATTCATTTCTTCTAATCTATCAAACAACAACAGCTATGTTAGATGCCTCAAGGGCCCCTGCAAATGGTAGAGTCAGGGGAGGTCGATCCTACAAAGTACCCGTGTTACATAGAGATATTGTCTCCGACCAGAAATGAATGAAAATTTTGTCGAAAATTGCATTGAATGCTACTCCAGTACTCCACACGTACAGAAACAACAGTCAGTTTAGTGAAACTTCTTGCTTTAGGCCATCATAACATAGAACGTAAGAATAATGTAACAGAATCATTAGATATTTTCGTTGCGGCACCAAAATTATCCCTTCCACAAACTTCTCCTCTCTCCGTAACCACAAACAAACATCGATTTCATTCAAAAAACGATTTCATAACAAGCGATTAGCATTTCAACACAGTTCTATCACACATTACAATTATACAAGAATAAATTGCAGTAAAACTTAATCTAACAACAATCAATCAACGAAAAACGTAACAAAAGAAAACATACTTGCGATTTTGGATGGGGCTACAAATATAATCAATCAATTGTATAACGGAACCTTTGCAAACATGACCGGATTTAACGCGATCATTGAGTTGCGTAGCAATCATAGCTTGACCAGTCGAAACGGCGTCCCATAAAAGAAGACGGTAGCGGTCTAAATTGCATCCAACTGGTTTAATATCCAATACTTGAAGCAAAGGTTTGGAATTGACGTCGCCTTCTAGTATTGCCGCTAACGCGTTTCTAGTCAGATTCACCGCCATTGTTGGATTGAATTCAAGCTTGATTTGAAGAGGAATGAATGTTAGGGTTTTGAAATGGCGGGTTATTTTGGGGGTGATGTGTTTGTGTTGGTTTGTTGATGGAAAATGGTTTGGGGTCGTTTGGTTCACTGCTTAGGAATGGAATGTATTGAGATGAGAAACTATAGAAGTATGGGTTTCTAATTCCATACATTTTTAAAACATGTTTGGTTCATTAGAGAAATATACATAAAGGAATGGAGTTTGAATCCATGGGGGAGGGGGTGGGTATGAGATTCCAAGGGGTTGTGGTGGAGATAGAATCCAACAGGATTCTAACTCCATTCCAAAATACCCCAACCAAACACTAGAATGAGTAGAATCCATTTCATTCCATTCCAAACCTCTCAACCAAACACCCCCTAAAAGTTTGAAGAAGTGAAATGGAACCAACCGACTTTGTGGGTTTAGTCACTCGTTAGTTGTCATTACTCACTAGGCTAGATGGGGTTAAAGGCGGGCTTGACTCGAACGCGGGTCAGATTTGCATAAATTTTGTGGGCTTGACTCGAACGCGGGTCAGATTTGCATAAATTTTGTAGCCCACGGTTATGCAGGTTTGCTGATTTTGGACAAGTTTGTAGATCGGTCTTTGTAAATTTTGAAAAATATGTTCACCTAGCCCGCTTTGTTAGCTTATCGGACGAGGTGAGCCTAATCAGCCGTCCAGTCCACGAACAACTCTACACTAGACATGGACATCGACTGGGCTATTGTGTGGTTTACTAGTTGGTTATGTGGGCATATGGGTCGGGCGGTCCAAGGGGGACGAGGCTACACATATCAGTATATATCACAACTTGAGTCCGGCCCGTGAAGGGTATACGGGTTTGCGGACCGAGAAAGTAATGGTCCAATGAACGGGTCGAACTAGTGTGGGTTGGGCTAGTCTGCAATGTTGTCTAGGTATACTCATCATAGCACTCGAAAATTTGGGGTGTGAAATCGATAATGATTAACGGGCTATTTAGTTCGGTTGGTCACTAAATTCACCACTAATTGTAAAAAAAAAAGTTTAATGTAAAACAACCACAAAATTAATAAAAAAAAATATATAAAACTACATTGTTTCTTACTACATAGTACTCCATTATTCCGTCAGTCTCGGTGAGAAGTTATCTATTTTCGTTTTAGGGTGTATTTGTCAATAGTTATCTATTTTCATTTTTGTTACTTTATATTTTTGTGGGCTTCTTTGTCGGAGATTAGTGACTTGCGTGCACTACAAAAAAAACACGGGAAACTGACGGAAATACTGACGGAATTATAAACCCGTCAGTGAAAACGGGAAACTGACGGAAAACTGACGGAGGAAATATAAATTTCAGATGGAAGGCGCCAAAGAGGCAGGCGTGTATTGGAAACTGGAGTTTCCTATTTGGAGTAGAAATAGAATATGGTAATGATAGGACTGAAATTTTGAAGGATATGTATGGAGTGTATATATAAGACCAGAAACACGCACACCCCCTCCTTAGTCCTTACAATGAATTGTCTATTGAAATCTGGTTTGTGGAGGAAGATGATGAAGAGGCGTATTACAAAAGAGGAAAAGGGTGGGAGAAAGAGGAGGAAGAAGGATGAGGTTGTTGTTGTTGATAGATTGAGAGGGCTACCGGAGCACCCGCTACTGGATATCTTGTCACTGATGCCCCTTAAATCTGTTGTGGGCACCTCTTTTTTATCCCGGCGTTGGCGCTTTCTATGGACCGATCTCCAGACATCCACATATGCATGGACGATGATTTTTTTGTCCGCAAAGGTAAAAGTGACTTTCTTAAAATAATTTCCTCCCCAAATTCAACTGCCCTTTCATCCGTATATTCAGCCTCGACCTTGGTGTCTTCAATCACCGCTATTATGGCATTGCTGATGATAGGGACCGTATATCCTCTCATGTCCTTGAATGCTTTAACCGCGCATGTAACAATACCAACAATAATAACAACACGCAATTGCAGAAATTTAGTGCTAATGTCGACGGAGAAGTCTATTACTACTATGATGTATTTCCTGATCTCCCGTTGACAATTTTCTAATTCCCTTCCCTGGTCGTCCTCAACTTAATCCTTGGTAATCAGTGCACTAGGATGATCACCACACTACAAATGTCGTCTTGAATCTCCTTAATTTGAGAATCTTTGACGCCGTATTCTTTAGTTTTCATACCACTCTTTTATAAAAGCCTGTCTCTTCTTTCCCTTCCATTGCCCAATTGTCCTTTACGCTTCGTGTTCCTAGAGTAGATACTCCAATTATTTCTCCTTTTACTCTTAACTTATCACATCCCACGTTAAATCTCTTAGATATCCGCCTCTCTGATGTCGTCCATGTTACAATTGATGCACCTAACTTGCACCAGCTCAGAGTTTTTGTCTCCGAGTTTAAAGGAGAGTTTCCTAGCCGAGTCTTCTTTTTCAATTCCTCTACTCGCTTGCTTGCTTATTCAAGTTCTGTGCGCTACAAGACTATCGACCAACTCTTCTTGCCTTTCAACCTTTTCAGTATTATTTTTAGTGTTAAATCCCCCACTCTCTTTGAGAAGAAGCCATGTTCTTTTATAGCACTAATTACCTTCAGCCGCCTCACTCATTTAGGACTCTTGCTGGATTGTAAACTCATTGGCCTTCCTTTAGTGCAACATTTCCTTGTGCTCGAGGACCTTACCTTCGACTTGACCTACATTGTAGCTGGTATGGTAAGCAACCGTCCTTCGCCGTTGCCTGATTCCCCTCCTCGATGCCTAGTTTACTGTAATACCCCGTATTTTCCGGCTTGGTCAATGGTTAGTCAACGGTATTTTGTGAAAAGTATTTTATAGTGAAAAGTTATTTAAAATGTATTTTATAAATTATACTTGTTTTATAAATTATATAATTGTGAGACGGTATAATAATAATAATAATAGTAATAGTAATAGTAGTTGGTAATAATTAATAATAATTAAATAATAATAGTAGTAGTAGTAGTGGTGGTGGTGGTAGTAGTAGTAGGCCTTCTCTCCTCACTGTCATAACTGGGTTTTACAAGACTAATAGGCCTTTCAAGTACCTTAATTGTTGGAGTCTTTCTCCTAATTTTAAGGCCTGTGTGAGTACCTACTGGGGATAGGATGAGTAGGTTATTTGCTAAGCTTAGGCAGCTCAAGAATCATTTGAAATGCCTTCACAAAGAGGAATTTATGGACATAACTGCTCGGGTTGCCTCTGCTAAAGCCGACTTGGTTAATTGCCAGGCTGAGTTGCAATCCAATCCTGCCCATATTGGATTGCTTCAAACTAGTTGCCACTTACTTGATAATTATGTTCATCTTAAGAGAGCTGAGATTGCTATCCTTCATCAGAGAGCCAAGGTTCATCATCTTTTACTGGATGATACTAGTACTCATTATTTTTATGTCCGGGTTTCTGAGAGGGATAAGAGCAGTTCAATTGGCTCTATATGTGATACTGCTGGAAGGCAATGTACGGGGGCTCTTGAAGTTGCTGCTACTTTTATATCTTATTATAAAGAGTTGCTGGGAACTGCTGCTCCTGTTACTCCTCTCCCTTCTTCTCTTTTCCAGTCTGGCCTCTTTCCTTCTACTTCCTATTCTTCTTTGCTGACTGAGGTAAATTCTCTTGAGATAAGGAGTGCCTTGAACTCTATTGATTCCAATAGTAGTCTAGGTATTGATGGCTATAACTCTGGTTTTTTTAAGGAGACTTGGGATGTTGTAGGTGCTGATTTTTGTGATGCTATTAGAGAATTCTTTAGGAAGGGTAAAATCTCTAAGGTGGCTAATAGTACACTGATTTCCTCAATCCTTAAAAGTTCTACTCCTAATGCCGTCACAGATTTTCATCCTATCTCTTGCTGTACCGTTGTTTACAAGACTATTACTAAAATCCTAGCTAATAGACTTAAACATTACATGGGTGATGTTGTGGGTCCTAAGCAGGTTGCCTTTGTTCAAGGGAGGGATATTTTTGATAACTCCTCTCTAGCTCATGAACTTGCTAGCAAATATTCTAGGCCTCTAACTACTCCTAGATGTATTGTAAAAGTTGACATTAAAAAAGCTTTTGACAGTGTTAGTTGGTCTTTCCTGCATAGCTACCTCCTCTCCTATGGCCTTCCTAGGAAATTTGTTAAGTGGATAATGTCTTGTGTCACTTCCCCTTGGTATTCTTTAAATATTAATGGTTCTATTGAGGGCTTCTTTCCTGGGAAAAAAGGGTCTTAGACAGGGAGATCCCCTCTCCCCTTACTTGTTTGTTCTCTGCATGGAAGTTCTGTCTAGGATGCTCAGGGGCCTTCCCTCTTACAGTGGGTTCTCTTTTCACCCTAAATGTGTTAAACTCAAGCTCACTCATTTAATTTTTGCTGATGACCTCTTGGTCTTTACTCGAGGAGATCTCCCCTCTACTCTAGCAGTGGCATCCTGTTTGGATGAGTTTGCAGGCTATTCTGGTCTTGTTACTAATCCTATGAAGACCTCCTTGTACTTTGGTGGGGTTGCTCCTGTTGTTAGAGACTTAATTTTGACATCTACTGGCTTTACTGAGGGAGATTTTCCCTTTAAATATTTGGGGATTCCTTTGTTTACTTCCAGGATTACTAAAGATATGTCCCTTCCCTTACTGGACAAGATTAAAGATTAGATTGGTAATTGGACAAATCACATGCTATCCTATGCAGGTAAAGAACAGCTTATTAATTCTGTGTTATTTGGGATTAATCATTTCTGGGGAGCCTGTGTTCTATTACCCAAGGGTGTTGCTAAGAGGATTACTCAGCTGTGCAAGAATTTTTTGTGGAGTATTGATGCTGATGGTAGGAAGCTCCTCAGTCCCAAGTGGTCTGATTTATGTAGGCCTAAGGAGGACGGAGGCTTTGATATTAGAGAAATTTTGAGTTGGAATAAAGCTCAAGTAGTTAAATGGCTCTGGAAGATTGAAACTCAGCCTTTGTCCTTGTGAGTTCAATGGGTAAAGGCCTATTTACTCCAAGAGGTTAGTGTTTGGGATGTCCAAAAAACTGCTGCCACATCCTGGTACTGGAATAACCTGTTATTGGTTAGAACTGAGCTTATTGCGAGAATGGGTAGGAGTGAGGCTTTCAATTACTTGGGGAATTTGGCAAAGTTTGATGCTGGGTATTTCTACTCTCTTTCTAGGACTGTCTTTCCCAAGGTCTCTTGAAGGTTTACAGTTTATGACTCAGTGATCTTTCCTAAGCATTGCTTCCTGGGACACCTTGTTGTCTAAGGTAAGCTTCCCACTATTGACAGGTTTAATTTAAGAGGATTCCAATGGGTGAATAGGTGTGTTCTTTGTGAAGCTGCACAAGAGACTCACTTCCATCTGTTTTTTGCTTGCTCTTGGTCTGCCTCTATTTGGGTCTCTATTCAGGAATATTTCAGGATTGATACTCATACGTTTGAGCTTTCTAAAGTCTTGGACTGGTATTCTTCCCACAATAGAGGAAGAAGCTGGCTTAAAAAACGTCGAAGGTGTGTTCTTTTATGCACCATTTATTACCTCTGGCATGAGCGTAATGGCCGTATTTTTCAAGGCAGGGCCAGGAGGACTGAAGATATTATCAAGCTAGTTACTGCTTGAGTAAATCTTAAGATGTTTCAATGTACTTTGGGTTTTACTGGGGCTGCTATTATGCGATACATGTACTAAATTAGTTTTTTTGTGGGTAGTTGTCTAGGGGACTTCCATGGTCTCCATTGTAGAAGTAATTGAGGTATCTTGTACTTTCTATTCATATCAATAAGAGAACCTCTAATCTCTCTGCAAAAAAAAAAAAAAAAATAATAATAATATAGTATTATAATAATATAAGTTTCCTACTTCTATTCTAATTGACTCACCGTACTACTATATAAGCACATATAGACCCCTAATAAGGACCTAATTTCCACATAGATCTCATAGTTCACATAAAGAGAGAGAGAAAGGGAGAATTAGAAGAGAGAAAAGGGTTTTGCATCTCATAATCTGCCTCAAGGTAAGATTTTATAAAACCGTCTTACAATTATATCGTTTTAATCTTTATTTATAATTGACCTAACCTAGTCGTGACCTAACCTAGTCGTGACCTAACCTAGTTGGATGTGACCAACATAGGACAGTCGTTGACCGTCGTAGGGTTAGTTGGTTATTGTCGTTTGTTGAGTCGTGTCTTAAAACGAGTCTAGCGTCATGTTTAGGGGTAGTTGTAGCTCGTGGATGGGTTATCGTCGGTGTAGAGTCTTAGGCGAGTCTAGTTGTGGTATCAGGGTGGCGATAGGCAGTGGCTTGTTCGGAGGTCACCACCGTGAGTGGCGTGTGAGGGCAAGGCTGTCGAGGCATCACCAGAGGCCAGGGGAAGGCCACGGTGGTGACCGTGGTGTCTAGGAGTGTTGTAGTGAGAGGTTGTGAGGGTGTGTGTGTAGGGGTGTTAGGGCAGGCGTTGGGTGGTGGTTTGGGGCCGAGAGTAGTGGTGGCTATGGTGGAAGTTGAAGGTGGAAGTTAGGGCTTGGGTTTGGTGGTGGTTGTGGTAGTAGAAGGCGGTGTTAGTGGTGATTTTCGTGGTGTTTGAGGGTGTCGGGTAACACGGTGTAAATCGTGTATGAGTAGTGTGTTTGAGTTGAGTTTTTGAGACGGGTTTAGTTTAATTTTTTTTCGTTATTTATCGTAATTAGTTATTTTAATTAATTATTTAAAGTAATTAGTAATTATTTTAGTTAGTAATTCATAATTATTTTTATTTGATAGGTGACGATTTTGTGGTGGAATTTTATTAGCTGAGTTGATCGGATTTGCTTGTTTGACTATTTGCTATCCAGGTAGGATGAGTACTTAATCGTTATTATTTGTTTGTCTTGTTTGCATTATTTCACATGAGCATTTTATTGGTTGATTGTGAGCCTTTGGCTGGATTATTTAAGGATGTGTATTATGTTGTTGGTTATTATTGTTGCATTGCATTCATGGCATACTGCATTGGTTATTGGATACTGGTGTAATACTCATGATTTTTATAAGGCTTCACTCGGCCGAGTACACGGAGTACTCGACCGAGTAGATGTCACTCGACCGTGTGGGTCTGTCGAGTGTGGATGGGTTGTGTTTGGAAGTCCCTGTTTCGAGTCCACTCGATCGAGTGTCCGGTGCACTCGACCGAGTGTTGTCGCTGTCACTATTGTACGCGCATTTTGACTTGTGGACCAAGGTCCCCTTTGCCCTTTTTCCCATTGTTTTGACCTCACAATTCTCACCAAACCTTATCCTCTCATCCTCAAAAAAATCCCTCAAAACTCTCTCAAAACCTCATGCTCAATATTTGCCATAGTTGTGAAGATTTGTTCTCCAATTCTTACCTTGTTCATTTATTGAGTTTGTAAGTATAATTTCCCCTCTTTCCCTATTATTTTAGTTTATTAAACCCTAATTTTGGGATTGTTGTTTTATGGGATTTAATTAGGGTTTGGTCTAATTAATAAGTGGTTAATTAGGTTAAATAGTACTATTGTTATTGTAGTATTATGTTGTGATAGTTAGTCATAATTTGTGTAGGAGAAGACTTCATTGAGGAGCTCTTGTAGCCTTGTTGGTTGATTGTGAAGAATAGTAAGAGGTAGGGTTTCCCTACTCAGTCTTAATAGTATGAATGTCCATTGATGCATTAGTTATCATGAATTGCATAATCTTTGTGGTAATTTCATGATAACATGGATGTTGGTAATTGATAGGTGTCGTACCATATGCAAAAATAATACCCTAAGCACAACAAATGAATGTAGTATATAGGGGTCGAAATCCACAGAGACGCTACGTAATTTTCTATGTC
>VHZZ01012607.1:18504-38945 GCA_009801015.1 Silene noctiflora | reverse complement strand
TGAACACCATCACTAATCGCATAATTGTATCATCAATTTAACATAACATCGCCAATCATATACTATTACTCACAACATACATTTTTTTTTGACACGCAATAAACAACACAATCAACGTAACCGAGTATCGACAATGTAACAGAATATCATCACAATATATCTACATAGCACGATTTCACATGTGTTTTAGCAAAACGGTCATAAAATTCTTCATGCGCGCAACGCACTCTACCCCCCTTAAAAGGAACTTCGCCCCCGAAATTCACCTTCCGGTCAAGCAAGGTTATGGCTTGTTGGTACCATATCCCCAAAATGGATTCAATATCAGGTTGGTCAAATGGTCAAGGTCAAGAAACATAGCCTCAGTTCGTACAATACTTACCCACGAAGCACTTTCCCCCTCTCGCAGTTCGAGTCCCAAGATAACCCATATACATATCCTGATTGACATCAACATCTAACATGTGCTAAAACAACACGCAACAAAAGAAACAGAATACTAAACTACAGACACTCGACCGAGTTAATAACACTCGGTCGAGTCACGCACACTCGGTCGAGTGCCCAAAATGTCCAAAACTCAACTTCCCTGCCCAAATGGCACTCGATCGAGTGCTGCTAGTACTCGTCTGAGTTCGCTCTACTCGGTCGAGTTCCCATAGGTCACAACACATCTAAATCCGCAACAACAAAGACACCAACACTCCGAACCTGCAATAAAATCACCATGATGACCCGAGGTCATTCCAAGTCACCAGCTAACGAGTAACATATACAAAACAAAGTGTTTAGGCCTTATGGCCGTGATACAGACATGGTCAAAGCAATGTGCCTTAAGGCACCAAATGTAACGGAAGAAATCCAACTAACAACAATCAATAAGAACAAGTAAACTACTATAGTTATCATCCTCTTCGTCCTCGTCCTGGCCAGATCTTGAAGATCCCCCAGCATCATAACCCCCGCCGAACCCCGACATCCCTGCACCGTACTCCCCCCCGTAAGAAGGTGGAGGAATACCATAGCCTCCTCCCAGCCACTGCCCCTAGTCGTCTAGCTGAATCCCGTAGTTAGCTCCCCATGGACCTACGAAGCAGCCACGATCAAAGACCTCCGGTCCACCCCACGAAGCTCGGTCCACCCCATAACAGTGAAAGACTCTACTATCATCCCGGGGTCCTCTCCACCACGCTGGCTGTGCAAGCTCCGTCCCGATACCCTGTTGCAGGGTCATCTCATGCAGCCCCCTCAACACCAAGGTGTTGGAAAGCCGCTCAGTCAACTCACTCATCTAAACACGGGGGTCATGTACCGTAGGATGGCCTGAGTACCCGGACATGGGTCCTCCATGTGGTACAGAAGGGGTTTGCTCAAGGGTCTCTCTAGGCATTCTAGTCCTCCTAGCGGTCCGGTTCGGCTGTGCCGGTCTCCTCCTACCTGAAGAGTAAGTCGGCTCCAGTAGGTCCATCAACACATACCCTGGGATCAGGTAGTATGGGGTAGGGGCTAACACATAATCGGTCCACTCAAGCAGATGGTAAACCGCGGGAAGGTTAACCAGGTCGGT
Organism: Silene noctiflora; assembly: GCA_009801015.1. Taxonomy (NCBI): domain Eukaryota; kingdom Viridiplantae; phylum Streptophyta; class Magnoliopsida; order Caryophyllales; family Caryophyllaceae; genus Silene; species Silene noctiflora. Next base: position 37,378 of record VHZZ01012607.1, on the reverse strand, counting down.
TAAGGTCATCCATATGGTACCCCTAACCCTCTAAGCCAGGGTCCCATCCCCCATCACCCTAAGGCATTTATGGCGGAGAAAGTAGTCCTTGTCCAGGGCCGGCACGCTCTCAAACATAGCAGGAAAGGTCGTAGAGGGCTCAAAATTAGCTAGCCTTTGGGCTAGTCGGGTAGTATTGACCCCGCAACTGAGGTAACAGTGAGGAGACTGAGCCATGAAGGCTATACTGTTGAAGACTATCGTCGGAGGGCTGTAGTAGAACAGTCCCCCCTCTTGGGGTTCAAATACGACATTAAGATCATCACTTCATGCGAGTTTGGCTTACTCACATCGCTCCTTTCATAGAGAAGGCATGTTAGCATCCTTAGGAATATCGCTCTGATACCACTTTGTAACACCCCCACTTACCAAGAAAACCTGTACTAGACCTTCCCTGACAACCAAGGGTGCTACCATCTCAGTTAACCGAGGTAAGTATATATCAAATGGACCATAATAGAACAATATTATCATTAATTACATTATGTGGACAAGATATACAAACTACAACACTGTACTAATACAACTGTGGACACTAACATAACAATACTGATAACTGCGTCAGCGATCTCCTATCCCCAAACATGATCAACATAGACAAGCATCCAAAACGACATCTAAACCTGCAAGCCAGCCTACTCACCACCCCCGAATGGATCATCACAGTTTTAAAACAAACACGAGGTCAGTCAACTGAACAAATATATACGATGCAATGCAAACATGAAGTGAAGTACCACACCATCACCATCATCACCATCACCACACATATCACATCACAAGTAACCGACTACACACCGAAGTATGTAGCCCTGTCAGTGGAAGACCGCAGCCAACCACCTAAACCACCCACAATAACCCAAGTCCCTTAATGTGCACATCCCCCCTACGCTGAGAGAACGTAGGAGGGGAACAATGGGGGTGAGACCACCTCTCACAATGGCTCACAAACAATATCACAATATCAATCACAACCATCTCCAACAACCACCATACCAACTCCGCCATCACAATAACATCACAACCATAAAATCACACCATACAATACAACCTTCATATTAATATGCATGTAGTTCAACAGGAAACTGAGTAGGAAAACCCCTATACCGTATTCCAAGTAGCATTAGTCATCAATTCAATCATACGGTCATTGTATACTGACATTAACACCTACAACAACGGTACGACTCGATTACACACAACCATAACCCTAACTAAGGACATACAGACGGTGATGGTGACTTACCTTATTGTACGGTCGGCTGACTAGGTCGGAATCGGCGTAAACCTCCATTCCCGTGATGGTCTCCTAGATGTAGGTTAGCAAGGTGAAGGATGAGGGAAAGGGAGAGATGAGACGATTTAGGGTTTTTGGGAAGAAAGGGAAAAGAAAGAAATAAGAAAACAAATTCCGGAATTCTGACTTACGCGTAATATATTATTACGTTGACGGCGACGCACTCGGTCGAGTTGCCAACACACTCGACCGAATCCCCTGCACTTGGTCGAGTGCACCACACTCGACCGAGTGTCACCCACTAGGTCGAGTACAACGTCAACAATTACTCTGCCTCGACGATTAAGGTCACACTAGTCAACTATGGTCGGTCTACGGATCCTCCTAAGGAACGGGTATTACACAGAATATCAGGTTTCTTCTAAAATTGCGTCAAATTAAGGGTTTCGATGAATTTTGTAAGAAACTGACTGATATACACTTTTCTTATTTAAAAGCCTAGTTACCCATATTTCATACCTCTCCTTACCTTATTACCTATCTCAAATATTTTTACCCTAAAACCTCCCATCGTCCTCAACACTCTCATCTATCCATCTCTCTAAAATTACATTGCAGAATACTACTAGTACGATTAATCTTAACATCAATCTCTAAAACCTTAAACCCTAATTTCCCAGAAATTAATCCAACGTTCCCAAATAAATTAATCAGACAAATAACTACTATTACAACAGCAGCAGCAGCAGCAACAACAACAACAACAACAACAACAACAACAACAACAACAACAACAACAACAACAACAACAACAACAACAACAACAACANAGCAGCAGCAGCAGCAACAACAACAACAACAACAACAACAACAACAACAACAACAACAACAACAACAACAACAACAACAACAACAACAACAACAAAATCAACAGTTGCTTCATCATCAAGAAACCCAAGTATATAAATATGGATAGGAAAGAAAGAGATTGGGATAGAAGGATTGATTATTTCAAAATAAATGAAACGTCTTCAATCTAACCCACTTCGTCTTCATAAATTTATGCATACCCATGTTTCTCGTTTACTTAAATCTGATCTTGTTTCCATTCTTTTTGAATTTCAGCGTCAGGATCAAGTATTTCTCTCTATGGAGGTCTGATTTTTTCTAAATTACTATCTCCCTCTCGATCATTTGTTTATTTTTTGTATTCTTTGTAACGATTAAGGAGATATTGAAGAAAGGGAGAATTGAGAGATTAATTAGGGGAGATGTTGAAGAAAAGAAGAATTAAGAGAGAAGTTGGTGTCTTAGTAATGGTTTGCTAACTGAAATTTGATGAACATAAGAGTGTATAAAAGAAAAGTATATGAAGGTAAGGACAATTTCGTCATAAAAGATGAACTTAAGTGACAAAATTCAAATTTGCATAAATGTTCCAGCAGAGTATATGTTTTGACAGGAATTTTTCATCAAAAGAGATATTCTGGGTGTAATTTACAAAAAAAAAATTATATAAGGTTGTAATTTTCAAAAAGTGGTTTTTAAAAGGCCGTAATCAACAATTTTCTCTCTATATATTTGACGAAAATAAAAGACTATAAAACAATTTTTACAAGATGATACAAATTATTTATAAGGACAAGTTAACTTGGTAGTTTATATACAACGATACAAACAATGTTCACAAGGTGAAAATGGGTCATAAATATTCGGTTTAGGTTGAAGTTGTGGATGAGTTAGTTGTTCTTTATAGACATAATGTGCACTATGAGTGGAAGCCTATATTGTGTGTGGGATGCAAGGTATTGGGTCATGAAGTGAGCAAAACTGAGATGGGAAAGCCTAAACCTAGACAGGTGTGGTGACCTAAGATAGTTAAACCCCAGCAGTTTACCCTACAGTTTTGCAACCTGCTGTGGTAGAGCCTATTATCACTTCAATGCCTACTGATGAGGTGGTATAGAGTGTTGTGCTAACTGCAAGGGTGATTACTAGGACTTCTAAGCATGGGGTTCATTTTTCACAAAGAGGGAAGGGCTCCTTCATGGAAGTTTTGGATTCTTCTACCAAATTTGGACTACTGAGTGGTGGAGGTGGACAAGTTGAGGTTGTGTTTTTCCTAGCATTCAAGATCAGGGTATTGGTGGTTCTGAAAAGGGTGGTGAGGCTCCTAATGATCATGGTTAATTTAGGATCTTGGAATGCTAGAGGGTTCAATAGTCCTAATAAGTAGAAGGATGTTAGATGGTTTCTGCATATGAATAAAGTTGGACTATTTGGAATCTTAGATACTAGGGTTAAGAATAGATCTTTTAATAAAATACATAATACCCTTGGTAGTAGTTGGGCTGTTGTGGTTAATGCTGGAATAAGAGTGGGGGAAAGAATTTGGTTGATCTTGAATGAAACTATTTTTTAAAGTGATAAATATAGATGAGCAGGTTATTCATGTTAAAGTAGTCTACCTACCTACTGGATGTTGTTGGTGGCTCTCTTATGGTGTATGGGAAAAACATGGTGGCAGAGAGGATACCACTTTGGGATTCTCTGGTTTCTATGAAAAGAAATATGAATGGCCCTTGGGTAATTCTTGGTGACTTCAGTAATGTAATTTCTGTGCATGAGAGGATAGGGTCGGCAAGTTCTAATGTTGAGATGAATGATTTTTTCCAGTGAAAGATGGATTGTGAGGTAAGTGACATTATCTCCCAGGGAGCTTACTATACTTAGAACAACAAACATGAGCCCACAAATAGGGTTTTTAGTAGGATTGACAGGGTGTTGGTTAATAATGAATGACAACTGAGTTTCCAAACACTATTACTACTTTTATGCCCGAGGGATTATATGTTCATTGTCCTTGTTTGATGGAATTATGGCACTCTCATGCTAAGGGCATAAGTAATTTTAGATATTTTAATATGTGAGGTAAAGATGACATGTTTCCACCAATTGTTAGGAATTGCTGGGATCGATATGTATATGGCAGGAATATGTATCAGGTTGTGCAAAAACTAAAAACTTTGAAGCAGCCGTTGAAAGAGTTAAACAAGACTGCTTATGCTAATGTGGAATTGAGTGCTCGGTTGGATGAACTTCAACTAATGAATGCCCAGGTGGCTCTTCATGGGAATCCTACTCTTTTGTAGTTGTAGGAGGATGAGAGAATGGCTAGTCAGGTGTGTAGAAGTTTATCTGAAGCTAAAGATAGTGTTTTAGCTCAGAAAACTAAAGTACATTGGATGAAGAAAGGATATAGTAATAGTTATTATTTTTACAACCACATTAAGGGGAGAATAATAATGAATATGGTTTGTCTATTGAGGATATGAATGGCAATATGAGAACGATTCTATGGAGGGTATTAAAGATGCCTTTCTGGATTACTATGTCAATCTGTTAGGAACGCATAAATCATTCACTTGAGTGCATTGCCCTACTGTGAGAAGGGGCAAAACAATTACCAGTGCTCATGTTTCCCTCCTAGTGCAGCCGGTTTCTCCAAAAGAAAAGAAAGATGCTTTGTTTTCTATTCCTGCAAAGAAGTCCCCAAATAAAAGATGGATTCACTAGTCAGTTCTTTAAGGATGCATATGAGGTTATTGGCGAGGATATTGAAGCTAGGGTTATTGAGTTTTTCCGAAATGGGAAGCTGTTAAAACAGGTTAATGCTACTATTCTCACTCTTATACCTAAAACAAATAAGCCAATGGTTGCCACTAACTTTAGACTTATAGCTTGCTGCAATGTCTTGTACAAATGGATCACTAAGATCATTTGCTCTAGAATGGCAAATGTCTTACCTGACTTTATTAGTGACAATCAAAGTGCTTTTATGAAGGGGAGAGACATAGTGGATAATATTCTAATTTGTCAAGATTTGGTGAGATTGTATAATAGGAAAAACTGCTCTCCTAGATGTATGATGAAAGTAGATCTTAAAAAGGCTTATGACTCAATTGAGTGGGATTTTATTGAGAATATGTTGAAGGCTTTGAGGTTTCCAAAAACTGTCATTGGTTGGATTATGGAATGCATCACTACTTCTTCTTTTTCAATTTCCTTGAATGGGTATACTTTTGGCTTTTTTAAGGGGCAAACAAGGATTAGATAGGGTGATCCCATGTCACCACTCATTTTCACTATTTGTATGAAATATTTAACTACTATATTGAATGTGGTGACTGTTAGAAATGAGTTTGAATTCCATCCTTTGTGTAAGGCTCTCAAACTGTGTCACTTATGTTTTGCCGATGACTTCTTATTGTTCCGCAAAGGTGATGAGAAGTCAGTTTTAATGGCATCAATCCAGGGAGGGTGCAAAATATTCTGGCTCTTTCTAGGTTTAAGGAGGGTGTGTTCCCATTCAGGTATTTAGGCATACCTATATCCTATAAAAGAATTGCAGTCGGGGATTATACTAGGTTGGTGGAGAAATTGGTTGCAGAATTAGAGGATTGGGGGCTTGAAAATTGAGTTATGCAGGAAGATTGATTCTGGTTCAAAGTATGTTTACTCAATTACATACTTATTGGGCAAGAATCTTCATTATCCCTGCTACTATTATCACTAAACTGATGAGCATCTGTAGAAACTATCTATGGGCAGGCTCTGAGGAATTCCTTAAAGTTCCACCTTTTTCATAGGATAGGGTGCACACTTAGAAGAAAACAAGAGTTCTCAGTGTGATACACAACGAATACTGGAACCAAGCAATGATAGGTAAGTACTGTTAGTGGGGGATTGTCAGAAAGGCTGATCATTTATGGATTAAATGGGTCAATCATATTTTATATTAAAAGGCAAGAATGGTTCAACTATAAACCTTCTTTAAACTCAAGTTAGACATGGAGGCAAATATGTAAAATTAAAGATGTAATGAAGCCAGGGTAGGGGCAAAGGTGCTCTAATGAAAAAAAGTATAACACAACTTCTGGATATGTCTGGCTCTTGGGGTATCCTGATATGGTCCCTTGGTTCCATGCGGTGTGGGATACTTTGAATGTGCCTAAGCATAACTTTATTGCTTGGGTTTATGTACAACAAAAATTAATGACTAAGCATAGACTAAATCATTTTGGTATGGGGGTTGCCACTTGATGGGTGATATGTATATGGTACAATCTGAGTCTCATGCTCATATATTATTTGAATGCAGTTATAATAGAGTTTGTTTGGCCGGGCATGTTGAATAAATGGTTCGGAGTGCAGGTTCCAAAAACTCAACCATTGCAGTGGTGTATTCATTTCAGATGTAAGTCCCTGATGACGAAAAAATTTGTCTGTACAGCTGTTTGCGCATTGATATACATGGTTTGGTTGGCTCGTAACAAATGCAGGATTGACAACTATTTGCTCCATCCTACTCACCTTTTGTTGGATATTCATAAGTGTATCCATATGCGTTTTACAGGTAGAAGATGGACTCTGAAGCACAGGGTGCCTGTTGTGTGGCTTAGGCAAATTGATTGTTTCTAATGTAATTCATATAGTTTGTAATGAGTGAGGTAATTCCAGTTATTGCTGGATGAAATAGATTGAAATGGTTGTATGGTGTGAAATTCATTGATTCATTAATATAGTTTTTACCTTCCACCAAAACAAATGATACAAACAATACGATAAAATAAAGAAAATAAAAAAAGTGAGCGGAGAAAACTTATTTGACTCTGGTACCCTCAGGCCTATTTAGATCTTGACTATGAATGAATTTCGAATTTGTCGTAAATTAATAGCTCTTATGCGCTTATTTGAAATCAGGACAATTTATGTGAGGTTTAATATGGAACAGGGATAGTATTTTCGAGACGGTAGAATATGGGTCTTTGAATTGAATCTCTCGTGATATTTTCTGCGAGTCTTTTGTTTGCGTTTTTTTTATTGTTCTTCCTTCCTCCGCAATATTTAATATGGATATCGTCTTGTATAAATTTAGTTTACATCCCCCCGAATTCTTAGATGCTAAACGGTGGTGATAAATAGAATGGAGTAGAAGGTTCTATGGTGTTAGAAGACACTGTAGATCTGTGCATCTCTCTCACTCACCTAAGTGAATAAAAGGGTTGTCCCAAAATGTACGGAGACATTGTAGCTGTGGATTGACTCGTCTAAGATGTGAAAAATAACTACTCTGCAATTTTTATTGCAATTTAGACTGGAATTTTTGTCTTGTAAATTTGTGAGATTTTTTGGAACACCCCCATATACCAAAGTGCCTTACCAAAGCCTATCTTAGTGCATAGAGGTGCTACCATCTCGGTTGCCCGAGGAAAGCATATCAAAGAGACCATCAAATAACAAATTAATAAAGTAAAAGGTTTAGTCGATTACAAGACAAACTATCAAAATCCAACTGAAGTACCAAAAATACAACTCCATGAAAAAAGTTATCTAAAGACAAAGTAATAGCGGAAGCTAGCTAGACTCGGTGATTCTCCCCTTCATCCCGAACAAGCTCAACCAACAAACCTGCTAGAAATCTGCTCACTATTCCTCAATGGACCAGCGCAGGTTCACAAAACAAAGAAAGGGCCGGTCAACTGCTCAACAATCATAAAATATGAAACAAACAACAGCAACAATCATCCCGCATTAGCCAATCTCATCCATAAAGTACAACCGTCGGAACTGCAGCCAGACCTGTCAGGTTACCCATCGCGACAAGTACCCACACCGCCATTGGTAGACCGCATCCTTGCCACCTAAGCCCCACTCATCACAACGAACGAACGCAGTTCATTAATGTGCACATCCCCCTTGTGACGGGAACCACAAGGGGCGAACATGGGGTGAAGACCATCTCCCGACGATAGCTTCGCAAACAATAATAACAACGTTAACAATACATACTCCATAACCACATCAAGATAATACACATTTCCAATTAACATAAATCAAACACACAGATGACTGAGTAGGAAAACCCTACCTTTTTGCAATCCGAGCATACAAAAGCAATCCATTATCAATCCTTCACAAGTGCATTCATCACCTACATAACATAATTTTGTATAATCACTACATGCTCAATTAATCATGCACATAGCCAAGACCCATCTTGACTTAGTAGTAAACTCCATTTAAAGACCAAACTCAACTTTCCTAGACTTTCCAGCATCAGGTAGACTCGCTATAAAATACATAACTAATTCCAGAAAAATCCAATGGATGCAAGGCTAATTGCATTGGAACCGTATGAATTTTTGCTACAAATCTTATCAAAAGTATTTTTCCCAAATTTCAAACTTATCAAGGGTTCCCAGACCGATTTCCAAATCTTGACAGAATCCATCGCACAAAATGTAAAGATTCATATAAAGGGTTTAATACATCATTTTTGAGAAATTATAAATCCTATTATCATCTAGATTCATCAAATATTATCTATGAAAAAGACCTGAATCGACATTTAAATTGGGGTTTCGAACCATTTTCCACAACACAATCAGATTCGCGGACTTTTCGGCGGCAGGTTCATAAATAAATCATCTAGGACAAACCACAAGGAATCTTACTACGAAATTTGATATGCATAAACTAGACTTGAAATAAAAGGTACTCTCTTTTCAAACTTTTCGAAGACAAAGAATTTAAAACAGTATAAACAATTGAATTAAATCGACTTACAATAAAAGGAATCGAATTAGGTTGAAATAGGTGAAAAATCCCCAATCCGATCGAAGGACAAGCCAATCTTTTATCTTTCTCCCTCTCTCTAAGCTAGAAACGAGTTTATGGTTTAGGTTTTGGAAATGGTGATTAAGAAATTACTTAATCCCTATAAATAAAACCCTCGGTCTAAAATAAAATGAAACCGAGGGATATAATATGACCGGTCCACTCGGTCGAGTAACATTGAATCACTCGACCGAGTGGCCACTACTCGGCCAAGTACACACACTACTCGGTCTAATAACCACAAAACAGAACCAAGAAAAAAACTCAACTCATTCGGTCAACTCTTACTCGTCCGAGTGCACTCCACTCGGTCGAGTACTACCCCATACTCGACTGAGTACATAACCCAGAAATACGGAGTATTACAGTCTTCCCTCCTTAAAAATGAACTTTGTCTTCGAAGTTCGCATCTGCCTCGACACAACTCAAACTCTTTTCCCGCATTCTCAACACCAATTCAACCAACAACGCCTACCTCCATAACATAACCCACAAAATTGCATAACCACAGTATAACTTACCCAAATTCCACTGCTAGCACTGTCTTACTAACATATCACCCACTATCCATTCCAATACCAATACTATCCACCAAGCAAGAACAACTAGCAAAATGAAATGTTACATTCTACCACCCTTAAAATGAACTTGTCCTCGAAGTTCGCTCACACTCATAATCGTCACTACCCAAAACTGTCAACACTATCACAATCATACACACCTACAACAGTACTCTATGTCCATTCATTTCAAATACATAATACCCCAAGCACAACAATACTTTTAACGATATCAAACCACAAGTCTATCCTTGATTCTCCAATGAAGACTCAAAACCTCAAAATATACCACAAAATGTAGAACTATCAACGCATTGTGTCATTCTACTTCTCTTAAGATAAATGTTACGTCCTCGTAACCCCACCACTACTAAATCCTTAGCTATTCCTCTCCATTATTCCTCTCCATTATCGCCTTACCACTAAAACTGATAGCTACTCCATATCCAATACTCCCTCTAAAAATTTCCACAAATCTAATCATTCCTTTCACCGCCTAAAATTTACCACAAAATTCTTAACCTAATCCACCAATTTAACTCTTCAATATTACCGTACAACAAAATCCTCTGCAATTCACGTCCCTATAAATACATAACACACAACCCAAAATTCTTACACACCAATGAGATCCTAAAAAGTTCCCCTATCGCTACAAAACGACTCGTTCATACCTTACCATGATACTAATCCCCAACACTCCATACCTATTGCGCCAACAACAGATTATGAACCACTTGCAGCTTCTAGTTTGATACAACACATATTCCGCTAACTACTTGCCACAACTATGTCAATAAATGATTCATCCAAATCAAGCTTGAAATTACTCCAACAACTATGTCTTAATACCATATCTATGGAAATATGACGACAAAAAAACCGCATATGAAATTCTCATCCATAATACACTCTAATATCTCACCCACAAATCAAAATTTAAAGGAGCGACAGTATTAAAACAACATCCCACTCCATGTCAACAATAGAATGAACATACTATTTCTAAATTCGTTTCACTCATCCCGTCCCTTCCACCACAACCGATGATGGCATCACAACACCGCCACTAACTGCCGCATCGCAGCGTGAAGGTACCTGTATCGAAACATGGAGTACTATGCTCGGATCACAACCTAGAACACAATAGTGACATCAATATCCATTGCACCCTATGCAGTCTCATACTACTGCTCACGAGGTCAGAACCTCACACAACCACGTGCACATCATAAATACACATTCAAAATTAAATTAACCATTTCATATCGCATAAGTTACCAATTAATAATATAAACTTCTAACAACATGTTAAACTCATACGCACTACATATCAAGTGAAGTTTCTATTTCAACATCTTATGCTTTCTCGTAACCACAAATATCCATCTCAAGCTCCAAATGACTAATCTCTTTAGAACGATTGACTTTTCCATTTAATGACATTACATCGAGCCACTAGTGGTAACACTGCGACACCACTGCTATTCATATCAATACACGCATAATATTAGCTTTAAATATAACAATCTATTTTTCATATCTTTTGTTACCTTCCCAAATAACGAACTACATTAGATAAATTAACATGATTATCTCCATGTCTAATCCAATTCCACATTGATTGTTCTGCCATGTAAACAATGCTAGTGCCAACTACAAGCCCCAACACTTATTAAAGTACCTCATATAGCTACCCATAACTATCAAAACTCATCAAATACCTTACATGATCCTCCATCTAGCTTACCACCAAATCCTTCTACCATCCAATTACTCTCTTAAATCCTTACCCCTTAAATTACTCGAACTCCATACTAACAGACCGTCTCACATACCTTCTATAACCTTTAACACACCTTCTCATTATAGTACCCCACACCACCATACTTCCTTTTATCTATTTCCTATAATGCCTGTCAACATTAACTCAACTCATATTTAATAACAATATCGCTTACCCTAACGCCCCACTCGCATTCACTACTCATAAATTCCACAATCAACGACATTAATCCTTAATCATTTCCACCCTCCTTTAACATCTCCGGAAAATCAAAATTTACTGCAAACAGTTGCCTTCCCAAAGAGCTTACACAACTAGGTCCACGTCTGAATAATACAAATTCCCAAACATAGCACATACGTATAAATCCACATTTCGCGATAAATATAAACACCATTACATTACTCAATCTCACGACAATATCACTCACCTTACATCACAAGACTTGATCTTTTACTCAATAAGATCATCAACTTCACTTTCTTTTCACAATTCATTCCTCACAAGCCCCTCTGAGCACTAGTCTTTCTCACAAACCATACCAATCATAAGATGATGTTCCCCACATCATAGAATCCGGCTAACTCATGCAATAGAACAAATACATATGTAAAACAATGCGTTAAGAAGCAAAAAGAACGTATTTGAAATCCATATGACATGCAAAGGGGTCCAAAATATAAGCATAAGACCATAACAGAGCTACTCGGTCGAGTAATCAACATACTCGGTCAAGTAAAGGACACTTGGTCGAGTACTCGTCTTACTCAGCCGAGTGATTTCACTCCATTAGCTGACTAAAAAATCACAGGGACAGTACTCGGTCAAGTAGCCTGTACTTGGTCGAGTACAAAGGTGTACTCGGTTGAGTACCTACGCAGTTCTCAACATCGTCTAGTTTTCGTAAAACTGTCATATCTCTCTCATTTCTTGGTCATTTTGGGCGTGTGACCTATCGTGAGAATTGTAAGAGAACAAGCTATAACCTCCATTTGGAATTACATAAATATCATTTATTCATCTCAAATTATAACAGTTTTAAGACGACCCTTCTATAAATGGTCATTATAACAACTCGATTTTCGTTCTAAACAACTTAGACACCAACAATGCAAACATTGACAACTCATTACTCCGAAAACCAGTATCCTAGGTGTGCTTTTATCATACCAACATGTAAATTAAACATAAAATTAATAGACTACACATGTTAGAAGTCATGTTCATCCTATAACAACCCGGCCCGCCACCGTCGTAACACAATCCCAATAAGATGGGAAGTGTACCTTTGGGCCTATTATTTGTCCTCACTTAAGCCCAAAAACACAAGGCCTTGTTACTAAGTGGTGGATGAAATCATTTATAAACATATAATAAGCTCCTTATTTTCCCCAGTTAAAGAACACAACGATCTTGTTGTGCCTCAGGGCTGATCGCAACCAAGCCCAGTATCCTTCCCTCCTAGGTGGGTGACCGGGTACTCTTGACCACATGCTCACTACCCCATGGTCGCAGGGTTGCTCTGATACCATTTATAACAACTTAACCCCCACCATCGTAATACAACCCCAATAAGATAGGATGTGTACCTTTGGGCCTATTATTTGTCCTTACTTAAGCCCAAAAGCACAAGGCCTTATTACTAAGTGGTGGGTGAAATTCTTTATAAACTTCTCATAAGCTCCTTATTTTCCCGATGTGGGACAACTTTCATCTCAATCTCTTGGGGTGTTACACATCTTTTCTTACTACATTCATGCCCATACTTCCCAATCAAATAATACTCATCACATCTTATCAGTATGAAATTAAAACTAAACATATCACAATTCGGTACTATTCACTTTTTTCCACCACTTACTCATGCCAATCATATTGCTCATCAAATCACCACATTACTCCACATATCCACATTAATGCACATAACTATCACATTATACAACTTTCACATCACATACCACATAACATATATTTACCCTACTCTCATAACTCCCCCGTAGTAACCGGTTCGAGATCATAAGGGCTATAGTGCGATTTCAGGATGTCTCCCAAATCATTGCGGTGGATCCAAACAATCCATATCTGGGTTCATTTTATTTGACACCCTACATTCATTTGGTTAATTAGTTTAGGTTCCAAATTCGTCGTTCTGATACCACTTTGTAATACCCTCATTTACCAAAGTGCCTTACCAAGGCCTACCTTAGTACATAGAGGTGCTACCATCTCGGTTGCCCGAGGTAAGCATATCAAAGAGACCATAAAAGAAAAAATTAATAAAATAAAAGGTTTAGTCGATTACAAGACAAACTATCAAAATCCAACTAAAATACCAAAAATACAACTCCATGACAAAAGTTATCTAACGACAAAGTAACAGCGGAAGCTAGGTAGACTCGGTGGTTCTCCCATCCATCCCGAACGATCTTAACCAACAAACCTGTTAGAAATCTTCTCACCATTCCCCAATGGATCAACGCAGGTTCACAACACAAAGACAGGGTCAGTCAACTACTTAACAATCATAAATTAAGAAACAAACAACAACATTAGTCATCCTTCATTAGCTATTCTCATCCATAAAGTACAACCGTTTCACCGCAGCCAGACCTGCCAGGTTACCCATCGCAACAGGAACCCACACCGCCAATGGTAGACCGCAGCCTTGCCACCTAAGCCCCGCTTATCGCAATAAGCGAACTCAGATCATTAATGTGCACATCACCCTTGTGACGGGAACCACAAGGGGCGAACATGGGGTGAAGACCATCTCCCGACGATGGCTTTGCAAACAATACTAACAACGTCACCAATACATACTCCATAACCACAGCAAGATAATATACATTTCCAATTAACATAAATCAAACACACAGATGTGACTGATTAGGGAAACCCTACCTTTTTGCAATCCGAGCACAGATAAGGAATGTATTATCAATCCTCCACAAGTGCATTCATCACCTACATAATATAATTATGAATAATCACTACATGCTTAATTTATTATGCACATAACCTAGACCCATCCTGACTTAGTAGTAAACGCCACTTAAAGACTAAACTCGACTTTTCTAGACTTTACAGCACCGGGAAGACTCGCAATATAATACATAACTAATTCCAAAAAAATCTAATCGATGCAAGGCCAATTGGATTGGAAACGTATGACTCTTTTCTAAAACTCTTATCTAAACTACATTTCCTAAATTCCAAACTTATCAAGGGTTCCTAGACCGATTTCCAAAAGCTGACAGAATCCATCGCACAAAATGTAAAGATTCATAAAACGGGATTAAAACATCATTTTTGGGAAAGTCAAAATCTTATTGTCATCTAAAATCTTCAAAGATTATCTATGAAAAAGGCCTTGACCAGAATCGACATTTAAATTACGGTTTTGAAACAGTTTCCACAACACAATCAGATTCGCGGAGTTTTTCGCGACAGGTTCATAAATAAATCACCTAGGACAAACCATAAGGAATATGACTAGGAAATTTGATATTCATAAACTAGAGTTGAAATAAATAGGACTCTCTTTTCAAGCTTTTCGAATACGAAGACTTTAAAGCAGTATAAAAAATTGAATGAAATTAACTTACAATAAGAGGAATTGAATTAGGTTGAAATAGGTGAAAAATCCCCAATTCGATCGAAGGACAAGCCAATCGTTCAGCTTTCTATGTAACACCCCCATACTCCGAGGCATCTTACCAAGGACTACCTCCAAGTACAAGGATGCTACCATCTCGGTTTCCCGAGGCAGTGAACATCACAGAAACAATAAAGAAACATCATTATTATTAATATCGTTTAAAGAATATAAAAGTCATCTCCAAATACGGAGTACATGGCCAAAACTGAACGCAAAGCATAAAACTACTATCATCTGAGGAAGCTACTACTATCGTGACTCCACCCTACTAACCCCACCGCGTAGTCAGCAACCATCATAGTCATTACCTGCTAGACAACCTGCTCACTGATACTGTCGTTTCGTACCAAAAATAAATTACCTAAGTACAACTAACTGAAGCTAGTAGTAAGTAGGGTCGATCTCCACAGGGAGGCAGAGGTGAATGCAGCTTAACTATCTGTCAGATTTGCAAGGGTTGTCACGGGTTGTTTGATTGATTGTTTGCTAAACTAAAAGAGATTAAAAGAGAGAAAAGGCAAGAAATTAACTAGAAGATAACAATAAAGAGGGAAATGCTAGGAATTCGGTCCACCATAGTACTATATAACTTAGCTAAAGGAAAAGTCTAGTCAACTGCCAAGAGAAGGATATATGAATATCTCCTTTCGGTCTCAATTCTAGAAATCTACCAACTTAACTTTCGTCCTCATTAGCAAACTCTATTACCTAGACAACTTCTAGGTCCTTTCGGTCCACTAGGGTCATCTATTGTTCATAATTAGGTCTATTCATTCCAATCTTTCGATCTAGGTCTGAAACTGCCTGGATTAACCAATTAACTGCGCACGTTCAGTTTATCAATTACGGTACTTAACAATTATGAGACAATTCTCCTTTTAGTCAACTAGGTCTAATTATTAGCATAGCTATGTCATACCACGGCTTCCCTACATCCTAGAAAAGGGGAAATTAGCTACTCATGCTCAAATTACTAACAAAAGCAATAATAAAGAGACGATCAAAACTAGATTGCATAAACGAAGAATTAGGGCAGGAAGTAAGAAGGAATTAATGCAGTAAAACAAGGCAAAGAAAAGAAAAGTAAGATTAAGAGAAAGAATTATACTACTTAAGCAATCCGGCGTAAAGAACACGAGATTCGAGTATAAAACTGAAGAATATGAATTGCAGAAAAAGGTAAGAATAAAAGTTGATAGTGACGTGATGTCAAAATTCCCAGCAGAGAAGCCCCCTTGATTAACATGCTAATCGGAGTATTTATAGAGCTTAACTAAAACCTAATCTGAAAACTAGTGGACGTAAAGCCCACGACAGATAAATCTACTCGATCGAGGAATTGGCGCCTCTCGATCGAGTACTTATTCTCAGCAATCCACTCGATCGAGCACAGGACAACTCGATCGAGGACCTTCATTCCAACAACCTTTCGATCGAGCACAGGACAGCTCGATCGAGGACTTCTCGTCTTCAATACCCTCTCGATCGAGCACAGGACAGCTCGATCGAGGACTTCAATCGCTTGCAGCTTCGTGTTTGCAGAGTACTTGGCTTTCTGACTTGGCTCCCGCTTTCCAATGCGTAAGAGTTCTGCTCCGACTCTTCCATCTCCTAAGAATGCAAACTTGAGGCAGTTTTGGCTCGGTTTCCGCTACTTCTCAGCTCGTACCTACAAAACGACAATGAAAGTACAAAGTAGCATATTCGGGGCATAAAGTGATAATAAATCACTAAAACGATATGGAAATGTGTGCTAAAATGGACCGTGAAGTCTATAAGAAATGCACACATCACTCACCATCCCCGAATGGATCATCATAGTTTTCAAAACATTACCGAGGTCAGTCAGCTGAACAACTATTTACAATATAACGTAAAAAACAAGTAAAGTATCACACACCGCCACCACCAACACCAACCATCACCACACAAAACCACATCACATCACATCGCAAGTAACCGACTACACACCGAAGTATGTAGCCCTACCAGTGGAAGACCGAAACCAACCACCTAAACCACCCACAACAAGTCCCTTAATGTGCACATCCTCCCTACGCTGAGAGAACGCAGGAGGCGAACAATGGGGGTGAGACCAGTTCTCATAATGGCTCACAAAACAATATCACAATATCAATCACAACCATCTCCAACAACCACCATACCAACTCCGCCATCACAATACATCACAATCATGAAATCACATTATACAATACATCGCCACATTAATATGCATATAGTTCAACAGACAACTGAGTAGGAACAATAGTGTGATCAGAAATCTTCTTCTACGTATTCTCCTCCTATAACGCATTAAATGTATCCAATTAAGACAAAGTCCCACAAAACCCCCAAATCAGAATTTAGGGTTCATACAACAAAGTAAAAGACTCAATCCGACACTTACCTTTGCGAATCCGATCTTAAGACACGTAGAAACACCAACAAACGCTTAGATTCACGCCGCAGAAGTGAAGAATAGAAGGATAAGCAGTAACGGAGTTTAGGCTTTTAGTTTTGAAAGCGAAATTATGAATACTGCTTCCCGATCTACTACTTATACTTTCCGCAGAAAAACCCGTTACGAACCGGAAACTCGGTCGAGTGAGTGACACTCGAACGAGTAGGCGACACTCGACCGAGTACAGTGAACTCAACCGAGTGCAGTGCACTCGACCGAGTACAGGGCACTCGACCGAGTAGACAACACTCGACCGAGTGCAGTGCACTCGACTGAGTGCAGTGCACTCGACCGAGTGGAGTGCACTCGACCGAGTGCAGGCCACTCGACGGAGTGCGTTGCACTCGTCCGAGTTCCCCACTCCAGAACACTGACAGTCTGACACAACGAGGCACTCGGTCGAGTACCCTGTACTCTACCGAGTGTCCCTATACTGAAAATACCGAGTATTACAGTCTTCCCTCCTTAAAAATGAACTTCGTCCCTGAAGTTCAAACCATACTCACAAAAGACAACACTAAAACTACTAATACTTATCACATGACCAACACATAACCCAAACCATACTCGACTCATCCCGATAAAACATGAAACAAGACTAAAAAAACGCAAGACTTAACTCAAACTATAGAAAAACCGACGCGATCATCTCCTACCACCCTAAAAGAAACAAGGTTACGTCCCCGTAACCAACCATACCTGCTCAAACAGATGCGGATACCGCTCCCTCATCTTGTCCTCAGCTTCCCAAGTTGCTTCGTCAACATTGTGGTTAGTCCTAAGCACTTTCAGCAACACGGTTTCACCGTTTCGGGTTTTTCGCACCTTACGGTCCAAGATTTCCTTTGGAACTTCCACATAAGTCAAAGATTCATCCAACTCTATATTCTCCACCTCTAGAACATGGGAAGGATCACTAACATATTTCCGAAGCTGCGATACATGGAAGACATTATGCACCCGCTCCAACACTGGTGGCAATGCCAGACGATAAGCCATCTCCCCAATGCGATCCAAAATCTCATAAGGCCCGATAAACTTCTGACTTAACTTGCCCCTCTTCCCGAATCGTATGACACCCCTCATAGGCGACACTTTCAAGAGAACCTTATCACCCACCTGAAACTCAACAGCTGTGCGGTGCAAGTCAGCATAACTCTTCTGCCGATCCTGGGTTGCTCTCATCTTCTATCGTATCAACCTTACTTGTTCAATCATATCCTGAACCATCTGTAGTCCCAAAACTACAGCCTCAGCACTGTCGTCCCAACAGATTGGACTCCTACACTTCGTCCCATACAAGGTTTCAAACGGTGACATCCCAATGCTACTATGGAAACTGTTGTTGTAGGAAAACTCGATCAGGTCCAGTCTATCCTCCCAGCTACCTCCAAACTCCATTACACAAGCCCTTTACATATCCTCTAAGGTCTTAATGGTCCTCTCCGTCTGA
>VHZZ01012604.1:38220-51932 GCA_009801015.1 Silene noctiflora | reverse complement strand
CTGGAGAATAAGGTTTAGGGAAGATGAGAGGGTTTTGGAGTGAATGAAATAGGTAAATGTGATAGGTAAAATCATAAGATCTGGTAATTAAGCAAGCAAAGGGTATATCAGTCAATTTTTCACAAAAAATGACCGGAATGTCCATCGTTGTGCAATTTTAAAAGAAAAGTAATATTATGGCTGTAATTTTCAAAAAAAAATTGATAAGGCTGTAAGTTTCAAAAACTGGTTTTAAAAAGGCTGTAATCAACAATTTTCTCTTACTTTTTTCCATATTTCCAATGTAAAGTCTAGAATATGGTCTTACTCAGGCTTTTATTGAGGGGGGCCAGCCCGTAAAAATTCAAAAAGTTGCCTAAATTTCTTCTGAGAGTTAGTAGTTGGGCCACAATAACAGGGGGCCTAGCCCCGGCCCATGATAAGGGAGATCCGC
The DNA here is from genome assembly GCA_009801015.1 of Silene noctiflora. NCBI lineage: Eukaryota > Viridiplantae > Streptophyta > Magnoliopsida > Caryophyllales > Caryophyllaceae > Silene > Silene noctiflora. The sequence continues at coordinate 51,499 of VHZZ01012604.1, read as the reverse complement.
CACTGTATATACATATACGCCGAATTGTAAGATAGAACGAGAGCACGAGGATGAACTTGTTTATATCCAAATTATATATCAGAACATTTTTATTTTTATTTACGCATCTTAATTTATATCACCCGTTATTTTGTGTGTATAAAAACATGTTTATTTACAGGCACAACTCTCTGTCAGCCTACTAGTCCTGTTTCTGAGGTATTCTATCTGTTCCATTGAACAGGGCACCCAATTTTTTAGGCCAGGCTCGAAAACTTCTCATTATCAAGTCTCAATATCTCCTATCACATATAATTTGTAGGGTTCACTTCGAATATTTTATGTTCTAAAGAATACGTGAGAGAGTGATACCGAGAAATCATGGATTTGGACGATACAAGATTTAGTCTTAAGAGCCTTGGTATGGTAAAGAAATCGATGACATGTTCGATATTATTCTCGTGACTCATTTGACAACAATAAAAAGTGATAGATGAACCCACAATATTAGTAGACCAGTAAGTATCATGAGAAATCGTCTCTTATTAGGTTAATGAGAGACAACCAATAAATAAACTAAAAGCTAACTAAAAAGAAATCTATAAAAAAATAAATAAAAATAATAGCTACCTTTTATAAGAGAGGGATACAAGTAGGGCTGAGCAAAATTATACGATACGGTTTTATTATACGTATCTGATACGCTATACGAATTTAATTATATGGATTTCCGGATATCCGTTACGGTTCTTTAAAAACCGTATCGGATAAGGATCGGCAAAATATGAAACCGGATATACGGTATCCGATACGGTTGCCTTGTTTCTAAAATAAAATATAAAAATATATACATAAATCACAAAATAACCAATATGTTGGTGATTAAACTTTATTAGTATTAAACTTTATAAGTTATTTACTCTTAATAACTTTTTAAAACGCTTTTAAGTACCTAAAAAAACCAACAATCACACATAGAAAAGAAAAGAGAAAAATTAAATCACATAAGTGAAGCTGAAAACCGGATACCGGATATACGGTTTCCGGATATACGGAAAAACCGGATATACGGAAAAACCGGATATACGGTTTCCGTATATACGGAAAAACCGTATCAGATAAGGATACTAAAAAAGGAGATTTAAAAAACCGGATATCCGATACGGTTTCTAAAACTGTATCGGATATCCGGTTTTGCTCATCCCTAGATACAACAACCATTCATGTCAATACCACATCATTTGCTCCAAACAATTTGTGCTACTTTACAAGCTTTGCTTATCTAGACGTGGCAAAACTAAAATGATTTAAATGGCTCGACTTAATAAGGCTATGGTGTGCACGAAATTGCATAACCAAACATCGCCCAAAATTTAAGATTCGAAATAACATCGAAGTGTCATGAGTTTTCTTGAGACGATACATGGTCAACCATACGGGATACGGTATATACATCTAGAGTAAATGATCAATTATTTTATACCCCATAACCAATAAATAGTTTTTAGTTACTTTTCAATTTAGAGCATTTAACCACTGAATTACTCATACCTGAAAATGATCCTCTCCGAAATGACGCAAGCCGAAATAGCCCAACAACATCACATCTAAAATTGACCGAAAACACAAAATAGTCTGACCAGATCTGAACCGAAACAAATAGCATAACAATAAAAACAAATTTGACCTAAATTGACCCAACTCAAACTCGATCCTTACAAACACCACCATTAGATCTACACATATACCTTTAAAAAGTTGATTAAAAACGAGTGTGAAGAACTATATATGTAGGACGGTCCACACAAATTTAGATATCATTACCAAATATCTAAAACATTGGTAATAATCACTTAAACTTCGTGGCCTATGCCAAATCGATACAAATGTCTAAGAGTAATAAAAGATGTTGACAAATGTATGAATTGCTCCAAATTAATCTCACCAACCAAAAAGATGAGGACCAATCGGTCTCCTATAAAACAGACGTATCCTTCTTAACCCTAAAACAGCTAAAATATTATTATATACTAGAATATAAGACAAGCTTTTTGCCTTTTGCTATTTCGCTTTCATTTATTTATTCACCAATTCTCATTTGTGACGTGTGTGAACACGTCACAAGTTTTGTGACGTGAGACAAACTTGCAAGTATGAGAGGCAAGTGGAGAGGGGTTTGTGAGACGTCACAAGCTTGTGACCGTCACAAGTAAGACGGACTGTTATTTATTTATGCTATTTATAAACCCGTCTTAAACAAGGATTCGGAAACTAGGAATAGAAGAACAAATTAAAAAAGGATTTCTCCATATTATTCTTCTTGAATTGATTGGTCAGAGAAGTATAGTTGATCGATCATGGTGGAACCCATGGTTGTGTGCCAATAAAGACCGAAAGTTGTGTTTTATCTTTGCAAAGTCTGCTTCATTCTTCATGTGCTCTTTGTACAAATATGTTTCAACACTTTTATATGTTGACATGTGCCATGTGTCGATCTTACAAATTTTCCATCAATTTTTTTTCCATTTATAAGAAAAGAAATTGAAAAAAAAGTTTCTTTTTTTTTAATATACGAGGAGAATAATTCTTGCTACTACTACTACGGTTTAATAGTGTAACAAAAAATGTTATATTATAAGGTCGTTTTAATTTTGTTACAAATTATATATTCGTGTTATGCTGGTATATTTAATTAATAAAGGCGTATGTATTTTATTTTTAGCTCTCATTTGAATATTTTAATAAGCTAATGTTTGAAATTCCAAAATATCATTACTTCAGAGTACACAATATAAGGACAAATAAGCTGATATAAGAACTAATTCCTAATAGAGTATTGTTAATGTGTATGATCAAATTACCTGTAAAAACCTTCCTGATATAGAAAGGTAAACAAATGAATGAGACACGCTAAAATGAAATTCGTAAACAAATGGTCGGGACATAGAGTGAAAAATTATCAAGTTCTTATAAGCATTGGTCCAATAGACCAAATTCACGACACATCACGGCTGGAACAGAGGTGTAACAATTTCCAGTAGACCAGAATAGTTGAGTAACATTTTACAATGACTACATTATATACGATAAAACACTATAAACAGATTTATGCACATGCATGGACATTACTAACACCCGTACATCGTACGGGCATTCCACCTAGTTTTTCAATATACAAGGAGAATAATTCTTACTACTACTATGGTTTAATAGTGTAACAAAAATGTTATATTATATGGTTGTTTTAATTTTATTACAAATTATATATTCGTGTTATGCTGGTATATTAAATTAACAAAAAAAAAAAGAAAATCATTTCTCCAAAAAATCTTCGGTGATAAAATATAGAATATATTATGTATAATTGTGAAATTATTTTGTATGTTTTCTTTACCTAGTTTAGTGTAACTAATTAGGATAGTATTCCTTGTAATTAGGCTAGGATATTACTCTCTCAAAGTGTACATATACTTGATTTCTTATGGAATAATACTCAAGCATCATATATTCCTTTATTGATGTTTCTTCATGTACTCCGAGTTTAAAACCGCTCAGATTGCTCTGTGCATGTGTTTTATCTCCTTGTTTATTTAAGAGCGAGGTTTGACAATATCAAATATAAAACGAACTTAATCACTTAATATTCCCTCTAATTCTAAGGATTTGGTTTATACAACTTTTGATTTATTCTATGACTAGCTCCATTTTTAAATTAAACAAGTTTTATATTACTAAATTTTATGTTGTGATGGTAAGACAGTAGACACTATTCATTCACTCACACGGTCACTCCCCATGACCTTTATTAATTTTTGTACAAGTATATTGGACAAATCTAAATAATGTGAGAAGAACTTTCACTTTCTTAATGCATTTTTTAAATGGCAGATTACATTCCGATGTGACGTTAAGACCACCCTTAATTTATTACCGCTGTATAATTATACGAACCAATTACTAATCTGCTAATTAAACATAGTATACATGAAAGCATAGTTTTGTGATATAATCAAGGGACAACATTTGTTTAAGTCTATTGCTTAATCTTAACGTAAAAGATTGTTTATTATTATAACTAAATTTAAGCAATCGACCAATAGGAAGCTAGTAATATATATGCAACAAATGTTGGGTTAAGGAAAAGTCGTTGGCCAAGGACACGTGGCAGTTCCACCGACCCTGGTCAGTGTCATGGACTGTTTGACATTTGAGATTTCAACTCCATTATCCCACTTATAAGTTGTGTGACCTATTCAAAGTTAAAGACTTTCTCATATGGTTACAAATGCTATGGTTTGCTAACCATGTCAATGACTAGTAACCACAACAACTTCTCAAATTCTCGTTTTGTACGGACAAAATCCGTCACAAGCTTGTGACGTGAGACAAAGGGGCCAGTAGGAGGGAAAGTGAAAGGGTAAGTGTGAGATAGTTGTGAGAGGTCACAAGCTTGTGACTGTCACAAAGTAAGAGGGGCTACAACGCCTTAGGTATTGCCTTAAGAGTTATCGGTTTTGTAGATGTCGTGGATGATGAATCTCGTACCTATTTTACAGGATTTTTTTTATCGAATCTCAAGTTTTGTAGTAACAAGTAAAGTTATGTTATATATAAAACTGTTTTGTTTAAGGATCCATGTTATTATCAACTAGTTGCGTTCTCTCGAGCCTTAAAGTAGCTATAAGATCGAGTCTCAAGTTTTGTAAAGTAAGGAGAGAGGGATTTATTTGGTAATTTTTTTTATTTACTTGTTTTTATTTGTTTTAGTAAAATGAACATTGGATTATGTATTTATGTGACGGGATTTAACATTTTTGATAAAGGAATTAACCAGATAATTAACGTATTTCATAACTTAACGTTTCATTATCACAAGCTAACATCCTACTATATACTCCTAAATTTCTTATTATAACATTTATAAGTGATGTTAACACTTAACACCAACCAAATATTAGGCTCTTAAATAAAACTAAATATCAAAATAGATTTCCTCTTAACTTTAACGAATAAATTTGTTTCACCTAATAGGAACGATCCTCTAGTTTAAAGTGCTAAACTCATTTTATGATCCTCAAGTGCAAAATGTTGGACTCATTTTTCCTTCTAAATTCATCTCTTAACTACGAGGTCAGAGATTCAAGCTCTACTCATAAGAATGAAACAACTTGACCAATCGCTTAATTTTTCATAATAACACCTACGATAAAGGAATTACTCATTGTTATCGACGATGGAGAACCCTATTTAGGATCCCTCTTTCTAATTGACCCTACATCTCATTTTCCCTTTTTTGTTGGGTGTCAAAGTGTAAAGGACCAAACTGTTGCAACCTCCATTAAATTGCAAGCAAAGAAATAAGATTGGACAAAACCGTGTGGGACCCATCTTCCAAAAAAACAAATCCTCCCTCAAAATATCTAAAATTTTTGTCCTATAAAAGCATTCTAACCAACAATCACAAGTAATTTCTCATTTTCTCAAAACCAACATTCAAACACACACACATTTTTTTTTCTCTTTTTTTTTTTTGCCATAATTCCTCCACCCTTAAAATTCTTAAAAATACAAGTCAAACTTCAAAAGAAATCCTCATTAGTGCACTTAAATTCAATCTTTTTTTTCCAAAAGGAGATTTGGGATTACAAATAGATATTCTTAGCTTTATAAATTTGTGATTCTAGTTGAATTTCAACTAGGAATTAATTGATCATAATCGAATCTCAATCTCGAACTCACTCAAGTATATTTCCTTGGTCCTTTTGACCATCAGGTTCGAATCCCCCTCCTCCTCCTCCTCCCCTGGCCTCTTATATATATATATATCAACTTTGACCTCAAACCCGTTAAGTAGTAAGTAGCACCACTCAAAACTTTACCATGTCGAGAAACTCGAGCGGAAAAGCCAAGCAAATGGTTGATCATAATGAAGTTGAGAACATGTTAAATATGAAATATGATAGAGACAAAGAACATCATCAATGGCAACAAGTTTTTGATGAAGCTTCCATTGGTGGACGTCCATTTAAGAAGGTTAGAAGCCCGGAACGACATCGTTTCGACGACAACCCATTATTACATTCTTCAGGGTCTTCTTCTTCATTTCCTCCATTACAGCAACAATCAAACAACATTTCTTCACATCCAACATTTTCATTTCCATTTGCATATGAAAATAACCCTAATAATCAATATCAAAACAACAATAATTTACCTCAATTTCCTGCGGTTTTTTCGCAACAATTACCATCTGATCAACAACAAATGATCTCATTTAACCAAGGTCAGGGGTATAATAATCATATTAATCCGACCGCAGTGAATCAACAATATCAGCAGCTTCAGTATTGGAGTGATGCATTGAACTTAAGCCCAAGGGGGAGGATGATGATGATGAACCGGTTAGCGGCCGCGACACAAGGCGGTAACCGACAAATGGCTCAAGGGGGTGGTGGACTAGTGCAGCATATTTCAAGTACTAAGTTATACAGGGGTGTAAGGCAGAGGCATTGGGGGAAGTGGGTTGCGGAAATTCGCCTCCCGAAAAACAGAACACGGCTCTGGCTCGGCACATTCGACACTGCCGAGGCAGCTGCCATGGCGTATGATCGGGAGGCGTTTAAATTACGTGGTGAGAACGCAAGGCTCAATTTTCCTGAGATGTTTCTTAATAAGGATGGGGCCGGGGCCGGGGCCGGCTCATCCTCACTGGTTGGGACGCGAGCTCAGGAGGAGGAGATTGAGATTGCTGAGCCCGCGTCCCAACCAGTATTGGAGGCAGAGCCTGAGGAATCCTCGGGAAATGCCTCCAGTGGCCTAACCACGAGTCATGAACTTGTGTTTGGGGATAGTATTGTCGGGGCAGGTGATGGTGGCGGGTCAGAAAACTCAGAACTCGCCTGGAAGGAGATGTCGGACGCGTGGTTCAACGCAATTCCGGCTGGGTGGGGTCCAGGGAGCGCTGTATGGGATGATTTAGACAGTTCTAACAATCTATTCTTTCAGCAGAATCTCGATTTTTCGTCGAATTTTAATTATCAACATCAAGAAAATCAGAAGCAGCAAGAGAGTTTTGATTCTTCTGCTTCATCTTTTTCACCTTCTTCTTCTTCTTGTCCTATGAGGCCTTTTTTCTCAAAGGATCAAAATTAATTTACCTTTTGAATTATTATTACTCATCCTATCTTTTTACCCTCATGCATTTTCCCTTCATTTTTTACTGGTTTGATGTTTTTCACAAAACCAGTAATTCAGATTTCAGAACATCTTCATGTGCTGCACATAGGCTGCTTATTATAGGCCTTGCAGTTATCGTTCTCTTTTACGTCTCAATCATTTGTTTACCTACGTGATTTTTATCGGTTTTTGTTTTTGTATTTAGTATTTTACCCTGTTGTGTTCATGTAGTATTAGTAGTTTGAATAGGGCCAATGCAAAGTGAGATAGTTTTTGTTCTCTCATTGTAGATGGGCTCCTTCATTCATCCTAAGCTGCGTATTTTAAAGTGGTTTGAGATGGATATCATTGTAATCTCATATCTCATATTATATGCATTGTTATTTCGATTCGAGTTTAGTTAGTCTTGTATAAGTCTGTTTGTCGATGTTATGAATCTTATGATCCACACACTTTTTATAGTTAAAACTTAGTTACGGAGTACTTCCATCTTTATACAAAAGTTTGCCTCCACAATCATTATTTTTATACATTTGTTCAAAATACTCCCCTGTGTTTATGTTAGTTGTACACTTGTCCATTGTACTTCTCTTGGTAGAACTCCTAATTATATTAGAAGAGAAGATTTTACAGCGATTGTATATCGGATGAAAGTTACCGGTTCTGAGTTTTTGAGGTAAATTTAAAAGTCACATAGTAACTTTGTGAATGAACTCAGTTTCTTTACAAAGGAGTTTAATAAACACAATCGAGTTATACATGCATACAATCGGTTGTAAGATCCACGCACTTGAATTGTTACTACATACTCGGGTTAGTTTACAATCTTACAATAATAAGCGAATTTTGGAGTTTGTTTTGCATGCTTATGACATTTTAAGAAATCATTAGGCTAATTAACCGGCCTAACGATCACTATTTGTTTAGAGTATATGAAAAAATGATATCGTAAAAACAGAGTTCCATACGTTTAGGTAAACCATATTCTTTGTAATTCTCATATAAGACAACATCATAATAATTTCATTGTGAACTTTCATTTTCATTCAATTTTCCTCATTTTGTTAATCATTGTCACTTTTTTGTATGCTTTGTCTCAGAATATCTTTATATAAAACGGTTTTACAAGATATTTACTCTATATCGGAGAGTTTCATTTAGACATTTAGTTTTAGTTAGTTAACTAAAAAAAGTTAAAACCTAACTAACTAGAAGTCAAACCATTTTTTTTTTCTTTTCCCAACTTTTTGGTATGTCCTAAATTTCAGACCAACTTTTTTTTTTCTACATAAAATAACATAAAAAATACCATGGCATTGGCCTGTTTAAACAAAGTTAGTAAAACAGCGGCGCACGTCTTACTTATTATTAACTGTTAATTTAATCTAAACTTAACAAACCCTAAAACAAAGACGTAAATTAAACTATAAGAACGTCGTATATTGCGACCACTTAAAAACTGATCATTTTATATTTATTTTATGTTAAAGGTAATCAATCAATCACTTTTCATTATTATAAAACGACCAGTTTTTAAAAGTGGTCATATTTTAACATAAAATGGTCATTTTTTTATCGGTCGTAATACAGAACGGTGTCACGGCATGACTACAAAAAGCAAAGCAAACAAACCTAATATGTCCAAAGTATACATAATTTTATATAAGACACTTTGCTAAGTTGTATTCCAATTTCACCATGAAAATTGCCAAACTCTTAATTACTTAAATTTATCTTTATAGAATCTTGTCCTTGGAATATTTCATACAAACCCTTTATTTTATTAACTAAGATAATATTTTTATTATCTGGAATCGTTATCGGGTTTATGGTTAAAGCCGAGTCCGTACGCATTATTAAGAGATGATTATAAAATTAAATTAGTCAAATTATAGTGATTAGTCATTAATTAATTCTTAAAAATTGGTGGATTTTAAGTTGGGTTAGCCATGAGGGTCCCATTTTATGGGTCCAGTCACCGGCCCATGAGATCATTATCACATTTCTTATTTGCAACGTCAAGATAAATTAATTTGGTGTTGAAATATTTGGTTTGATTAATTATTACGCAGTCAAATAGTAAAGATTAAAATAGTAGATGAACAAATTCCCATGATCATGCAAAATAACCGGTTTAAGTTCACTTCAGTTCAGATTCTAATAAGCTTAAAAATTCAATTTTAAAAATTTAAATCTTATAAATTTAGCTTAAAAGTTAAAATCCGACAAAGAGATTTACGTGCAATACATCTCATGTGATACTATTTTACCATAAAAATAAGATAGATAATTCTTATAAGGTGATTGTATTCATGTGTCTTTAATTCATTGTAGTATGAAGGTCATCTTCTTTCTGCCTTAATTTCAGCTCATTTCAGTTAAACTCTATTCAGCTCATCTATTTACAAATTAACTATTACTTCAACTCTATTCTGTTTCAGCTCGGTTAAGTTAAGTTCAACTCCATTTAATTCAGTTCAACTCGTTTCAGTCGAAAAGAACAAGACCTAAATAAATGCTTTATTCATAATGTAAGGGAGACTCCTACCTCGTCCGACTAATAACATTTCTTTCTATAATCTCCATTTTATTTCGTATATATAATATCTCTAATTTTATATGAATCATACAAGATACACCATATCATCAAACAGTGGTGGAACTAGGGGGGCCTAGCAGGGGCGGTGGCTTCCCTGGCAGATGGAATTTTCGGAAATTTTTAGTTAAAATTTTCGAACTTTTTCGAGTGTACTTTATATTATTACTATTTCGCTTTCCCTAAGCTTGAATCCTGACTCTGGCATTGTCATCAAACATTTTACAATATAACTAGATGTAAAAACCGCCTTTTTTATTTACCAAAAAAAATACACGGAATAACTCGGTAACTACTTTTACAAGGGTATTTACATAAATCAATAAATGGTTAACCTTTATGATTAATTACATTTAAGTACAATTAATTGATGACAAATTTGTTAAGTGTCTATATACACAATTAAAACTCTTAAGAAAATGACTTGATTTTTGCGGCTAGTGGAGGTCACATGAAACACGAGAAAACAAGAGCATATAAAACTTTTATTGTTGGGGTGGCAAGAGAAATAATCAAGAGTGTGTAGAACAATTTTGATTTTTCTTTTAATTCAATTCAAACACTTTGATGTCTTTGTCAAATTATGTATCAATTTTTAATGATTAAGTTTTCTAGGAAATATTTTATTTTTAACTAATATACCCAAATATAAAAAAATATTTTGCCTTGTCCATACAAAACAAAAATGCAGATATCAGTTAGCTTAGAACGTTAAATGATTAAGTCACGGGTGATGATATTCATCACGATCTGAGTCCAAACCCCGTCAGCATCATATCCACCTTTGATAATCCCTTTACAAAAAAAAAAAAAAAAAAAAAAAAAAAAAAAAAAAAAGAAAAAAAATCTTTCCCTTGATGGTATTTATCATGACCTGGTTTCAAACCATGTATTCATGTTCGCCTTTATTGCTCCCTTCACAAAAAAAAATAACGAAACGACACTACTTTTTCATTAGAATTATGAGAACGGTGCCCTATAGTTTTTATCTAATACTCCCGATCAAACTATCATCAAATGCAACTTATTAATGATCTCGTACCGTTGTCTGTAGGACTGAACAAAAAAATCCGATTATCCAAACCGATCCGTATCTGATCCAAATTATTGGATATCTGATCCGAAAATTAAGTTTGGATCATATATCCAATCCAAAATCTTTGGTTTTGATTTGGATATGATATAAGAATTAAAACATTTGGATATCCGATCTGATTCGAAACTTAATTTTCTAGTATAATTTCGTGAAAATACAGTTTTATCTGGTACAAAAACTTAATTAAAGTTTAAAATATTAGAGAAATATGTAAGTGGTACTTAAATTTTATGTCAAGAATATCGAAGTAAAAATACTAAAAAAAAAAAATCACCATGTAAGACGATGAATATAATCGTATTTCAAACTTAATTTAAAGTAAATTCCAAAATATGGATATCCAAATTCCAATGCATATCTGCATCCGATCTGATTATTTTGGATATTCGGAACATCTGGTTTGGATATGATATCTTACTTCAGGAATTTTTAATATGGATATCCGATCCAAACTAGCACTTTTAATCGGATATCCAATCCGTGCTCTGCCCTAGTTACATGTAGGGGTGTTAACAAGCCGAGCCGAGCCCGAGCTTGGTCTTGCTCGGCTTGTGCTCAAGAACCAGAACCCGATCTCGAGCTTACCCGAGCTTGGAAAAATTGGGCTCGTTATAAAGTCTGCGAGCTTTAACGCGAGCTCGAGCCAAACTCGAGCCTAAATTGAGCCTATATAATTTTTTTTTTTTTTTTCGATATTTTCAATAACAAGGCTCAAAGGTTATATGTAAAGATATTTGGCAAATTAGCGAGAAATTTAATATATGTGATACAAAAATATAATCATCATAAAAGATTTTTATGAAATATGAGCAATATCTTATGTATCACCCAGGTTCGAGCCGCTCACGAGCTTTTCGAGTCAAGCCAGCCTTTACTCGGCTTGACTCGTTAAACTCTCAAGCCGAGCCCGATCCGAACTCGCACGAGCCGAGCTTTGACCGAGCCGATCTCGAGTAGCTCGCGAGCTGCCTCGTCTCATTAACACCCCTAGTTACATGTACCAGCTGGAGCCTACTAGATAGAATTGATAGTACAATTTTTACGTTCGATATACGGGCCCGATAAGCAAAGATGGGCTAACAAGGAACAAGAATCCGGACTACAACTGGTACACAAAGTGGCAAATTTCTGTGAAGGGAGAGTGGTCCTAACTCCTAAGACACCTTAAGGCAATGGAAAATTTCAAAATGTCTTATTAATAAAAGAAGAGAGGACCCGCAAAGTAGCGAAAATGACAACACAATTTGACGACGACATAATTTGATTCGATACAAAAGAGATCGCGTAAAATAGCATATATTAACTTCTAGATTCGTCACTGGATACACATAAAGGTCGGAGCTTGACTCTTGACAGGGACGTGGGCCTCCGGCTACAATTCTCAAGACGTGATCCATAAGTCACTAAGCCACTCGGAATTTATTTGCCTTTGTTTAAATATCTCTTGTAAGAAAAGATAAACAAATGTATGAAACGAAAGATATAAAACTTAATTGGATGTCCAAGAAACCGATCGTCGAAGCTTACTTTTGTTACTTAGCAGCCCAATCCACCCAATTGGTGGCCCATGCATTTCTTACTGGAAAGTGTAATACTCCAACCCATTGCCATCTTAACTGCTAGCCCAATCTACCCTCCAATAGCTGCTCCGATTTCCGCCATCCTCACCACTACTAGTGGCTAACCTGGTTCCTTCATTCTTAGGTCCCCGTCTGTCGACCGTTATCTCCCATCCTTTCCCTTCACATGGACCGCCACGTAATTCTAAAAACCACAAGTCGAACCACTTTAATATATCCCCGTCATAAACACTACAAACCGGACCAACCTCAGGATGGTCCTTTTACGGCCTCCGTGGTCCTCAGTTCTCCCTCCCAATCATCGTCTAGCAAAAACAACCTACATTCATCAATAATTCTTGTATCGTCAAACACCTCGACCCGCCCGACTAACATGACCAACAGCCCACTCCTTCACCTCCTACATTTCTCTTTTGATGTTAGGTGAAAAGGACAACTAACGGGGTCGTGGAGAGACTCTCGTGGTGATGGTGGTTGCAGGCCCGGTTCTGAGTGTAGTCTGGAGGGGCGGTGGCCTAGGGCCCGAGGTAGAAAGAGGCCCATTCGTTTAGGGATTATAATAATATTAGTATAATTAGAAATAAGGAAAGGGAAAAATATAATATTAAATAAAAAATATATATTTTAAACAAAAAAAACAAAAGGCTGATCCATAAATCCTACTCTCTCTTTCCTTCTCTATTCCCCAAATTCCCAATACCCAAGCAAAATAAACGGCTGAATGGCTAATCAATATCATATATTTATATTTATATTTCATTAAATTTCTAATTAGAAAATTATAACGGTGGTTTGCCTTCCTACTTCCTTTCTTTTCTTTCTGATAATCTGATCTCACAACTTGATGCGTTT